>VUQR01007006.1:20042-40768 GCA_015108515.1 Hemichromis elongatus | reverse complement strand
TGCGTGAAGAGGGGGTCAACAAGAAAACTCAGTATTGGTCATTTGTTGTTTAAAGATAGAGACAACTAACCTACTTATGGGGACTTCTCCTTCGTTTCATGAACTATTCAACTTTGTTTACTGCTTGCTGTCTGTTCCCTTAAAGCCGAATCAGGAGAAGAGAAATGCTCTATTCTAGGGGTGCAATATGTACTGAGTGACATCTCCGATGACAGCTGTTCATGCAGACTGCTCCAGTGAATTTATTTCAACAATGAATTAAATGAATTTGAAAGCCTTCACTTAGCATAACACAGTCTTCTGTTCCACACATGTCCCTTTGCATAATATGTGTCAGGAATATGTTCTTTCAGTTTTTTTCTAAATGGCTTCTTTTCTTAGTTTAGCAAATCTATACGCATATAAATTTTGAAAATATATAAACACAAATACATGTTCTTCTCCCAGTGTGAACAACACACTTTGTAGTTTCCAATCAGTCATGTCTTTATGTGTCCACATGTGTAAATCTTGCATGGCTCTGAGTCTATATTTGCCTCTCCGTGTACTCCTGTATACGCCTGTATCGATCCATAAACTGAGAGACTGCAAAGAAAAGGTGAAATGCGGACAGGGAGACTGATCGATTCTCAAGGTGTCTGTTGGCACACAGATTTCCTTTTCAGCATCCTCACTCGGGAAAAACATAAAATGACACCTGAGTCAACGAGCAGACTGCAGAGGTGGTCACAGACAATGCTACTGTACAATCCTGACATGGAAACTGGTTCATGTAAGGATTACAGCAGATTCCAGATTGTAGTGGTGTGTGTGTGCATGTACTGTATGTCACCGAGTGTGTGTCAGATCTGCAGGAGAAATGGCCAGGAGAGCACTGGATCTTATCTGTGTGTGACAGGGAGAGGGACAATACAGCGAATAGATGCCAAGCCAACTGCCACCTTGCTGGGCTAGAGCGCTTTTTATAGCCCTCACTCCTCAAAAAGGCAGAAGATCTTTCTCTGCCTTCCTCTCCGTCTGTCTCTCTGTTCTCATTGTGTTCTTTGGAGTGTTCTACTTTTTAAATGTTCTTATTCCCCATTTAGAAGGCGAGTTACGTTTAAGCCCACAGTTACTATGGCAACCCCTATTTGCATCTGAAAAAGTACATTTGAAGGGGCCAACAAAATGTGCAACAACATGCTTTGGCATTGTACTCCATTTAGCAAGTACAGCAAATAAGGGCATATAAGAAATGGGAGGTGAGTTTTCTTAGGTAGTGGCAAGTGGAAATGCTTGATGGGCTATATGTTTTCCTTTGTTGTTAATAGTAAAGTGCAATGATGTACCAATAGTCTCTGTGTTTACTCACTTCATTGACTTTGTGATGTAATCTTAAAATATAGGTCACACATTAAATCGTCTATATATAAAAAGCATGGCTTGGCCAGTTTACAGTAATCGTGATCATCTGCAGATAATCCACCTGGCAAGAGGCACCGGTGGACAATATCAGTGTGAGTCGGCCAATTATATAGACTGAAATAGAATCTGTAGCCTTTGTGGCAGAAATGTATATGTAAGAATAGCTTCAATGCAAGTCTCTGTTACTGTAAAGACTTACGTCAGAGGGTTAAAATATTATTTTAACCTTCCAAAGTACCCTGTGTATGGGGCAATACCATCCTGAAGAACAGCACTATCATAAGGATAGAAATATTTTGTCATAGGAAAAAGGTGATTATCCTGAGCTATCCATTATCTATCCATTTATCCACACTTTTGACTGTGTATGTGATTTAGAGATGGGTTGGAGCCTACCTGAGCCTCAAATGGTCAAAGGTGGAGTATAACCTGGACAGGCTGCCAAAGGGACACCCAGAAAACTATTTGATATTGATTTTGATGAACCTTTCCATCTAATTGTGCACAAACCATGCCACCAAAAATGCTGCTTAATGCATAACTGAACCGGTCAGATCTCTTTGTTTTGGGGGGTCAACAGTTTGGGTTTTTCCTTTAATCATCACCCATCTAGACACTGTGTTTTTGCTACTGGCTATTCTTTCCCCTTATCGGTTTCATAGACTCCACTCCTTATTTATTTGAATGAGTAGCTGAATAAAAAACATAAAAGTCATTCTGTATTTTTGTGATTTAAATGCAGCTTTAACAAAAATCATACGTAAATAAATTATTATTATTATTATCTATTTTCCTGTATTCCTGATTGAATTTAGTTGCTTTGTTCACACATTATTTTAACAAGGACATATTACTGGTTGTGCTGCTCACTTAACAACAGATACTGTATCTTTGGCAAAAACCCCCGTAATGACTTGGACTTAAATATAGCCACCTAAAAGGTTTAAAACAACAGCTCACAGGATATGAGAGATGGGAAGCACATTACTGACAAAGGCCCGTTCTGCTGCTCATCAGAAAATAAGGAACATTACTCTCATTCACAAATGATTTGCTCTTGGCATTTGGGAAGGATAAAAAAATCCAATATATTGGATTTGTGGGGGTCTATTTACAATGCATCAGCGTTATATAATTTGATGTGTTTCTACTACAAATAGGTTAGCTGTACTACTAGTGGGGTGACCACCACTTTGGTGATTTGAGGATTTTATCCAGTAAGCCTATTAGAAAACAATTGCAACTGCATTTGCCATAATTACTACAACTGAACCTTTATGATAATTGGTGAGAGTGTAAAAAAAGAGGTGAGGACCCAGGGGTGGTTGTGTCGCTAAAATGCAGCCAAACCACTCGAACAAAACAAAACAAAACATGGCATCAGTCAAGAGGCTTCCGCCAATTCAGAGGTGAGTTGCCAGGTTACAGACAGAAGGCACAAAGGCTTTATAATGAATCTCTCAAGACTTTTCTCTTAGGATCTCTTTCTCTCTCACTCATTCACACATACTGTGCATGTATGCGTGTATAAATACACCTTTAAGTAAAATACAGATCAGTGGAAGTGGCTGCTGATTACTAGTGATTAAAGGGTAGCAACATATGTTTTATAGCACAATAACAGATCCTGGTTATTATATGCTGAACAAATATCTGACTCACTCACTATGCTTTTGTTTTCCCAGTATTATTTCACTGTCACGTTCAATCATGACAACCAGAAGGCTTTGGAGCTGCGCACAGAGGACGTCAAGGACTGTGATGAGTGGGTGGCTGCCATCACGCAGGCCAGGTAGCTCTTACATATGACCTTTTACCTACAGCTGTTTAGACGAGGATGTTCTCAGGATGGAGATTTTGATGAGAACTGTGCTTGTTGCATCTACAGTCAATAAATATGTGAAATTTTATGTTGGAACTTATATATAGAGTGTATGAAAAAAGCATATGCACCTGTATACTTTAAATGGCAAACAGGGGATTACTTCATCTGCAAAATAGAGACGTGTAGGAAAACATCCCTTCGTTCTTAATCAGATGAACATGATTGCACCATAACAATGATTTCGCAAACTAAGGTCCCTTTTAGAAATGGTGGATAAAACTTAGTATGCTTTAGTGTGAGCTTATCTGACTGAGGTGATGAGGTGTGGACCTGTAAACCAAATGCTTACTTGATGTGTGTTACTAAGTCCAAAGTATGTTTTCTTTTTTTTTTTTACTATTATTTTTTTAACACATACCTATGCGTAGCATTTGCGATTGGCATTTTGGTAAAGAGTACATAGTAGAGACATAAGAAAGACACATGGCACTAAGAGAGCCTCTGGTTGAAATAACTAGATTAAGTAAAAGCTGAAGGCTTTTTAAAATTATTATTACTTATCATTATTATTATTTTTTTTTATTATGGTGTGGTTTCTTGGCCTGGTCTCCATTGAAAATGATATTTTTATCTCAAAGGACTATTTAGTTAAATAAGGGTTAAATAAAGGTAAATAAAATAGAAAGAATCCTGATTTGAATTCTTTGGGAAACCTGACAGTGGTACAAAAATAAGTCCAGGTGTTAAAAATTAAAACAAAAAACTTAACTTATCAAAGTTGGGCAATTTTTACTAACTTTTAAATAAGATTTGATACTGAAATTACAGCTACTTTACATAATTTTGAAAATAACTGTCCCAATAAGTGATCTGCAGCAAATCATCAGGTTTAGTAAGGGCTGGCTAGCTATCAGGTGTAATTTACTGTGATGAATAAATAAATGACAATTTCAGTTAGTGAAAATCACTTTGAGTCAAACATAGGCCTGCTTACTACTATTACTGAACATGAAAAACAGCCTCTACTTATCACTAGCTATTAGTGACAAGTGGAGGATGTTTGTCTGTAAACTTTTTGCAATAAATGTTTTGCATCAAAGCTAGACTTTTAACATGGAAATCTATAGAAACCAATTTGCTTTTGGAGTCAGTCTCAATTAGATTTTTTTTTCAGGAATTGTTGTTATGTACATTTTTAACATAGTAGGTTGCTGCTTGATTTTTTTAAGTGGGCATAGAATTTATTTTTTCTCTGTATATCTGATGGTAAAATGTAAGTGCTAAATCTCAATGTGCAACAAACTGTCATTTGGACCCTTTTGGGTTTATATTGCTGTATGATTGCTTGTTAATTTATAATGTTAAAACAACACAGCGGTCGTACTATAATGAGAATGGCATGTGTATGCATGTATGTTCCTTATCCCCTTTTAGATGAGTGGAGCAAACATTTCCTAGGGAACTGTGAGTGCCACTTTACCAGTTTTACTGATAATTTATGACACCAATTTAAAGCATTAAGCAAATCAATAAAAACAAAGCAGTTATTAATATTGATTCTTGATTTATGGACTCTTCACATGTCTATTGAGTGAAATGGCCACTTATGATGCGGGCACAAAAAAGGTTAATGAAAGCCAAATGATACCATCACTCTAAATGTCAACAGTTTGCAATTCAGTGACAAAAGGTCGACTGATTAGACTCACTGAAGATTAAATTGATTAGTGCACCATCAAGGCCGCAGCACTTACTGTAATATTGTGATAGCTAGCAAGTAAATAAGACTTGTATTTAGGTATCTCAATTAAATTTTTCAGCAGTTCCTGGCATGTATGGTTAGCAATCTGCATTGTTAAAGTTAGAAAAAAATTTTGTTTTTCACATTTTGGTGTAGACTCCAGAAAGTTTAGTCATGGTAAAAAAGATGAAAGTATGGAATTTATTTATGTTGAATAAATAAGATTTTACTTTTGGAGAAAATATAAAAGAGTTCATCAACCTTTATTGCATTAAAACAAAACTGTGGTATATGGGACAACGTTTTGGCGGTTTGCAAGTGGGGCAAGTCAGAAACCATCTAACACACTGAGTAAAATTTAACTAAAACACCTGCCAAACATTTTTTTGACAGGACATTTGCAAGGCCAGATTTAGGCAAGCTGAATGTAATCGGCTTTATTGATTTTAGGCCTCAAACAACATGCATGTGAACGGTTTAATTATTGCTCACACAGAAGCATGCAACATGTGGCATGCTATCCCATCAAGTATTTAAAGAACTGGTTGTGTGAGTGCTCTGCACTTTGTGAGGATTTAAGGTGTGTGTTCTAAATATATGCTGATCAGAGGTCTGCCTTTGCTTTGATTAAGCTATGGAGAGCCCCTGAAACATGCGTTAATGAGGTCTTTGCGTGTGTGTCTGTATAGTTACAGGAACCTGGCTACAGAGCATGAGACCCTCATGCAGAAGTATCTTCATCTACTCCAAATAGTGGAGACGGAGAAAACGGTTGCCAAGCAACTTCGACAACAGATAGAGGATGGGGAAATCGAGATAGAGCGACTGAAATCAGAGGTAACTTGCCGTGTAATTTCATGCTAGTAACACTGTACCTGTATATGTGTGATGTGTGTTTACTGGATAGCACACACAGAGAGACGATCAAAAACAGGCAGGCTGAGAGGACAAAGTGAGAATGTGGTCACAGGTCAAAGGTCATGACCCAGATTCCAAACCACAATGTTCTGAGTTCATGATAAGATTTGTAGCTTGCAGTACCCCTGGGATGTCCTTGTTAGAGACTCTGTAATGCTGTGTGTGCATGAGTGTTTTGTATCCCAATTATTCAGTCTAAACTAAATCAGATGCACCTCTCTTTAATGTGCTAATGGCTAGCTTCAGTTAGACCAAATGTTTTCAATATGCATGAATCGGCTTTTGTTGCATATGATATTGGAGTCTGCGGCTGGAAAAGATGATCTACTATCTCACTTTTCACAGCTAAAGAGTGTTCTAGTAATGGTGTTTGTGTTATTTTGTTTAATTTCAGTCTTTTATCAGAAGTTTTGTATTCGCATGCTGTGTATAATGGAAGTAAATGTAACATGTAACATTTGAATGAAATACAAAACTGGCATTTTGATGTGTTTGGTGAAGTTTCTGCATTTATAATTTCTTTAAGCCAGCTAATGGATAGCCAGACAAAAAGTAATTCAAGAACACGATCTGAGATATTAACAACATTACGGACTAAGAGATGATCATGAGTAGACTTTTATCTGCCACATATTATGTTTCTCTCACTGAGCCCTGTACTGGTTATGATGAATTTCAGATTGCTGGACTTCTGAAGGACAACGAGAAGATCCAGTCAAATCCAGAGGTGCCCCCCAGTGAGGATGATACAGAGATCAAGAAGATCAAAAAGGTGACCTGTTTCAGTATTGCACAGTTTTAAAAGAGAAAGCCTGATTCACTTTTTTTTACTCAAGAAAACCTAAAGCAACGCAAATATGCTAAAGGTAAAGAACTGATGATCTGTTCCAGCAGGGATGTTGTTCATTTCTGAAATAGATTTTAAAAGACATCTTTGGCTACCTGCAGGTTTTATTTTTAATCTTAAAAAATCCAGGGAAGCTCACACTTGATCACGCTAGATCACTGCAGTCATCAGCTTCTTTTGTCAACAGTTCTACTGAAGCAGCTGCCTGATCTGAATTAAGGCTGGAGAGTTTGGAAAGCTTTAACATGTTAGTTACGTTACAGCTGGAAAAAATAACGACCAATAGCCAGTTGCCCATAGTTTGCATAGAAACTGTTGACTTGTCTGCAGATATTTGTCAACTATTTGCCAAGTGGTAGAGAAACTGTAAAGATGGACATTGTTCACCTTTAAAGTAAAAGCTGCATCTTTTAATATATGTTGGTTGCAGTGGTAAGGCATAACTTTGAAAGTGAATGTTTCTGGTTTACAGCACACTTTTCAGAGTTTCAGCAACACTTGGTGAACAGATGGGACGTGTTTGTGGGCAAGTTGGCATATTCCATGCAAACTATGTGTAACTGCACAAATCTGCTAGAAATCAAATCAATCATAAAGATTTATTTGGTGCTGCACTCTGTTTGCGACTGATTTCACCTCCAGCCTCAAGCAAACATTTACCACCCAGCTGGGGAATAAACATTCTACCTCACGTACCAGTCTATAGATGTGTGTGACTAAGGCTATTCTATGATGTACTGGAAACCTAGGCAAAAATCCAATGTGGGCCACTCCCACCAGCATAAATAATCTGATGTCAAGCCAGTACAAGTGGACATAGTAGTACAAGTACAATCACAATAAAGGGCTATTCTATTCTATTCTATTCTATACTCAGGTATCTCTCTCACACAGCTAAGGCTAGCCTAGAAATGTTTAGTAAATTAACATTATATTTAATGGTTATTCTCTGCTCCATTTGTCTTTCTCGTTTTTCTTATTTTTTCACTCCTCTTAAACTTTGAGTGTTTTCCTTTTTTTTATTAGGTTTGTTTTAAAAAAATACAACAACATGCATACCACTTTCGACAGAAGTGAGTTGAGTCAGGTCGGGGGTCAGGTCTCTCCTACTGTCAGAACAGGCTTTGCACATTGCAGTGTAGTTCCCTGCCTTCTCTGGTGGAAAGCAATGCCTTTGACTGAGGCATTATTTAATTTGACCTTACCTAATAAATGGACATTTCTAAACTTGCCTTGTCAAACTTAACATTAATTAATCAATGGTGTGGAAGTGGAGGACGCAAGAAGAATGAGATGAGTTGAATTCTCTCGCAGCTGCTCTATTCCCATGTTGTTGCAATATATTAATGACTAACCTCATTTTGTGGATGGATTATCTCAGTTGTTCTCCTGACTGAAGTTTGGTCTGTTTACAGCATCCTGCCATGCGATTGCATTTGTCCCTAACCATCGGGAATCCCCAAGTTAACTTTTATCGAGTGGACAAAAGTTAGCGTTCCTCCTCCAGCTTCACTGTGTTATGCTTTATCTTATGCTAACATAGCTGTGTCGCTAGCGATCATGTAGCACATCATTATATGCCAGCTAGTCTAACTTCAGTAACCCTACAAACATCACTGCTGTGTTGTTTTCTGTCTTCATTTATGTTGGAAGTTATAGCAGAGTTTTACGTTTTATTGTACAGGTCGAGGTAAGTAAGCACAACCAGAATTCATACATAAGGCGGACCGGAATATAAGGCACACTGATGATTTCTGAGAAAATTAAAGGATTTTAAGTGCGGCTTATAGTGCAGAAAATCCAGTAACAAAACAATGTTTTGTTATTCAGGAGATAAACAAAAAAAATTGCATTTTTTTAAACTGTACAGTTTTTGGCACCTTTTGGTCTCCACGAAATATAAAATTATTTATCTGGCTCTTAATTGCAAAAAATTTTTAAGCATCTTTAACAGCAAATTGGTAATTTTTGTGCTGATAGTGTTGTCAGTGCAACAGCTCACACCTGTAACCACATTCCACTCTTTATTTTATAATTATATGTCATGGAAATCCATTAAAACTCCAAAACTATAAAAAAAACCCAAAAAACTATGTTGTTGTCACAGGTCCAAAGTTTCCTGCGAGGATGGATTTGCCGCAGGAAGTGGAAAACTATCATCCAGGACTACATTCGCTCGCCCCACGCTGAAAGCATGAGAAAGAGAAACCAGGTGGTGTTCAGCATGCTGGAAGCCGAAGCCGAATACGTCCAGCAACTCCACATCCTGGTCAACAACTTCCTGCGCCCTCTGCGAATGGCTGCCAGCTCCAAGAAACCACCCATCACCCACGATGATGTCAGCAGCATCTTCCTTAACAGGTGGCTGGTGGTCATACTGTTTGTGAGAGTGATGTGACTTGGCATGCCGAGAGCTGCCAACATTTATGGACAGCAGAAGGAGAAACAATAGCTCACGACTGGCATTTTGCTTATTTGTTTCATTAGTGAGACCATCATGTTCCTCCATCAGATCTTCTACCAGGGCCTGAAGGCCAGGATAGCCAGCTGGCCAACACTGGTGTTAGGTAAGAGACACACTACAATACGTTTTTTTCTAAACTGCAACTAAAAAAAATATTTTCATTTGGTTAAATTTATAATTTTTTTTCAGAGATTTCTTACAACACAACACAATGAAAGTGTTTTTTATCATCTGTCATTTTTTCAAAAATAGTTTAATTCATATCGTAAATGTATAAATTCAACTAAAAACAATGGCTCTACATAGGTACAACATCCTTTCTTCCTTGCAAAAAAATAATAATGATTTATTGTCTGTCAGGTTAGGTGACTCAGGGTAAGAGTATAAAAAACATTTTTTGAACATATACAAATACGGATCACATGACTTCACCTTCAAACTTTGTGTCTGCACTGATTCTGCTGATTTTTACAGTTTATGGAATTTCTTCTCTCTTTTTCTAGCTGACCTGTTTGACATTTTACTGCCAATGCTAAACATCTATCAAGAGTTTGTGAGGAACCACCAGTACAGCTTGCAGATTTTGGCTCACTGCAAACAGAACCGGGACTTCGACAAGCTGCTGAAGCAGTACGAGGCCAAGCCTGACTGTGAGGAGAGGACGCTGGAGACCTTCCTCACTTACCCCATGTTTCAGGTAAAATTACAATGTGGATGATTTCACTATTACACATACATACATAACTACACGTATTATGATTCAGTGATGCATATATATATATATATATATATATATATATATATATATATGTGTTCATTGTATGCTAAAGTTAAAATTCATATAAAATACACGCTGCATTAGTGCTGCAACACACTGTGGTGAAATATTTTAAAATGCAATAATATATTAAATTTGGACTGAAAAGACACATATTACACAAAATAAAACATTTTCAGTCAAACTCATTTAAAGCGCATCTCAATCGTGCTCTTTCAGATTCCTCGTTACATCCTGACTCTTCATGAGTTGCTTGCTCACACTCCCCATGAGCATGTGGAGAGAAACAGTTTGGACTATGCCAAATCAAAACTGGAGGAGCTTTCCAGGTAGAACCATCTATGTAGCTCGAAAACACAAATATACTCAGTGAGATCTTTGTCTGATGTAAATCAGAAACTAGTAACCCCGAATTAGTACCTGCATTTTAATATATCTTGTACTTGGCATAAGGATACAGAAAACAGCCATAATAGCCAGTGACTCATCCAATCGACGCAAAGTACCAAAAATGCAACACAGTCAGGTACAAATGTCAGATAGTGTCTATCATTTCTAACAGTTTTATTTTGATTTTGTGGTCACTCTTCTCATTTCACGTAATATAATAGTGGACCAAATTCACTATAAGAGTTATAAAAAATAAGAAAAAACACGCGGCTTTGATTGAGAAGTACCTGAAATCATTAGTATTTGTTGTCCTTTCAGAATCATGCATGATGAGGTAAGCGAGACGGAGAACATCAGGAAGAATCTAGCCATTGAGCGGATGATTGTGGAGGGTTGTGAAGTGCTACTTGACACCAGCCAGACATTTGTTAGACAAGGTAAAGAAAACGTTTTCTTGTTTTGTTCTTATATTACAAGGTTTGCAGTTATGGTCAAAAATTAAAAGCAAACTTGAAAATGAGTTTGTATGCTGCAAAAAAAACAAGAAAGAAGAAATGAACACATCACTAAGTATAAACATTATTGTATATTCGAGCATGGGGGTTTCTAATTTAGCATGCTAATGAAATTCTTGATAAACTGATGACACAAATAAAGCCTATTATACATTTTTGCACTGAAATATATATACATTGTTTTTTTTTGGTTTTTTAATTAAAATTATGTTGTTTATTTTTATTCTTGTATGGCCAGTTTTCAAATTATGTATGAAAAGAGAGAAAATTCAATATTTGCTTATATGTTTTTCTTGTACGTGTGTGTGATTTTGTGTTTCTGTGCAGGTTCTCTGATCCAGGTGCCAATGAGCGAGAAAGGGAAGATCACACGAGGCCGGCTTGGCTCTTTGTCTCTGAAGAAGGAAGGAGAGAGACAGTGTTTCCTCTTCTCCAAACATCTTATCATCTGCACCCGAGGCTCCGGAGGAAAACTTCACATCACCAAAGTATGGCAAGATTGACCTAAAGTAGGCCAAGTAGTAGAAAAACAGTAAAAAATTCAATCTACGTGAGTGTAGGGTACAGTTATGAAACACTTCACCTATTTTGTTTTATCCTTAAAGGATGGGCTTGATGATCTGTTAGCTGATAGCATGGTGAATGTGACCTTGTGACCTTTCATCCCTCTCACAGAATGGAGTGGTGTCTCTCATAGACTGCACTCTGATTGAAGAGCCGGAGGGGACTGATGATGAGTGTGAGTTATTATGTGTAGTGGATTCAAATGTTTCCTTAATAAATACATACATCTAGAAGTTATAGGGTGTTTACTGTACAAAGAGCTTGAAAAAACCATTTTTCTATTTGGCATCAGCATACAGGCGTAGCAATCAAACAAACAGGGGGCTGTAACAGTGAATTACAGAGTTAATTATTGACGTTACTGTGGAAACATTTAGGAATATAAAATCAATTAAACTATAGGCATAATGTTTGCAGAAAAATAATGTAATCAAACTGGAACAAAAATAAACAAAACACTAGCTGATCTATTCTAAAGTACAGCATATTGTTTTCTTTTGTATTTAGAACTTTTATTTTATTTTGTTTTTGCCTGTCAGCCAAAGGGGAGCGGAGTGGTCAGGACACCGAACATCTGGACTTTAAATTGATGGTGGAACCCAAAGATGGCCAGCCTTACACCGTGATCCTGGTGGCTTCTTCCCGACTGGAGAAGTCAGCGTGGACAAGCGATATCAGTCAGGTATGAATCGCCGCTTATGTTCAGAGATTTGATTTTAGTTTTTGTTGTTGCAGCTTCAAAAAACACTTCTCAAACTCTGTTATTCTACAGATATTGTCATTAATCTTTTAATGAAGTGGTAATCAAAGGCAGAATAATATCAATATACAAATTCTATTGGGAATGGGCAAGATTTTAGTTGGTGTTTTAAGCTTTTGTAATTGAAGATCTTTTGGCCAATTAAAATTTGAGCATGCTTTGATCACATGCAAGTAAACAGTTTGTGTGTGGAAAGAAAATAGAGAATACCAATGCAATGATCAGTGCAAAGAATAGGAAGTCTTGAACTGGATATCTGTTACACATTGCATACATTATCTAAATACCCAGTAGGGTAGCCTCAAGAGACTTTCTCAGGTGACTAGCCAAGTTGTTCCTAAACTACATACGTAACATGAATCACACAGAGAGACCAAACTTACTGAAGTTACACACGTGATCTGATAAATGTTGGAACAAAATCGCAACAAGTCTGTAGAATTCATATGTTTATGAACATGCTGGTCTTTACTGTTATACACTGTTATGCTTACTGTCCTTTCTGCCTTACAGTGCATTGACAACATCCGCTGCAATGGCCTGATGATGAATGCCTTTGAGGAAAACAGTAAAGTCACGGTGCCACAGATGATCAAGTGAGACTTGGACACACTGTAGCAATAGTAATGCACATACAAAGTATGTTCAAAAGGCTGCACAAAAATCTCAGATGTTGCTCAGATGCACGGTAGGCTCATAATGTAGCCTCATGCTAACATCAACCCTAAAAATGTATATTCTTTCTGTGTTAATATTCACACAGTAGACTTCAAAAGGTGGACCAAAATGCTGACTAAAATGCTAAGTATAAAAAAGTGAGCTTTGTTTAAAAAGCTGATAAAGTCCAGAAACACCACCTAAAGAGGAGTAAATCTAACATTCACAGGCTGCAAACGCAGGAAGTAACAGAGATGAGGAACACAGAAAACTCATGGGAGGAAAACATGGAGTACAACAGACAACTGGACAAAGACAATTGCACTATTTATACACTGGAGACTAATTGGGAATCGGAAATAGAGCAGTGAGACATGGTAAAAAGACATTAAGACATTCAGAGAGGAAGTAAAACACAGAACGTGACACCAGAGAAAAGAAACTCAAAAAAAAACAAGAAACAACTCTATAGTCAACTACTAAACACAGATTAAGAAGAACACAGAGCCAAATGATAAACTTAATACACCTACTGAAAGACCAATAATTTATGGCCACTAAAGGGCATTTAATTGGAGTAAATTGCAAAAATTACATTTTAACAATTGATTTTATCTACTGTTCCTCTTTAACTACTGCTTCTTTCTTCCCATTGAAATTCATGATTTTTTTTTATTTTTTATTTTTTTAAATGTCTCTGTAAAGCACTTTGAATCACCTTGCTGTTGAAATGTGCTATATAAATAAACTTGCCTTGCCTTGCCTTGCCTAAATTGAGCTACATCTCTATATAAATTTATTAACCTCACTTTGAATCCAATGCAGGTCAGACACCAGTTTGTACTGTGATGATGTCGACATTCGCTTTAGCAAGATGATGAACTCCTGCAAGGTGCTGCAGATCCGCTATGCCAGTGTGGAGCGCTTGTTGGAGAGGCTGACCGACCTGCGCTTCCTCTCCATCGACTTCCTGAACACTTTCCTCCACTCTTACCGTGTCTTCACCAGCGCTGATGTAGTACTGGACAAGCTCATTACCATCTACAAGAAGCCCATCAGTGCCATCCCTGCACGGTAAGTGAAATGATTCCAGGAGGTTTAATGAGGGATTTCATGAGCTCCTTGGTTTAAACATTTCATGCTGCATTTTTTTTGCTGGCCAACGCATTATTTCATCAGTTTCGAGCTTTTAATGCCAACCTTTTTATACCAAGTTGCGTTTTATATATTTCTTAATTTGCATTGAAGTACATCTTCAATCCAAAAAACGTTGTGATGCTGTGTGAATAAAAAAAAAATCAGAATGCAATTATTTGCATATTTCATAAACCCTTATTTCAGTCAGAGTTCAACATGGAAAACATGCCAAATGTTTCAGCTGAGATATTTAACTATTTCATCATAAACAGTGGCTCATTTTGAATTTGATAGGCATAATACATCTAAAAAAACAGGTCACTGGCCATCTTTAGCATCCCCTCTCCTTTTAACAACAGCTGGATGAACATTTTGCCTCTTTAAAGCATCTTGACTTTGCATATCTCATCATTTGCAGTGCATAATATCATCAAAAGATTATCTGAAGAAATCTCTGTGTGAAAGGGACGAGGCTAGAAATCCATATTGGATGCCAATGACCTCAGGAGACTACATTAAAAACAGGGGTAATTCTGTCATGCTGAGGAACACAGTGTTTTAGTGAACACAGTTCACCATGCAATCCATACATGCAGGTTAATGCTCTGTCAGGCAAAGAATAGGCGATATGTGAACATGATCCATAAATCCTGTCCTCAGGGCCAAAGCACATTTAAATAGACCCAAACAAAGTTGAAAAGTGTTCTGTGCTCAGTTAAATCGAAATTTGGAATTCTTTTTAAAAAAACATGGATGCTAGATCCTAGAGGGACCAGCCGGCTTATTATTAGCACTTAGTTAAAAAACCTGTTCCTCCAGTAGTGCATTAGTGCCTGTGTTATTGGCAGCATTCACATGTGTAAAGTCACAATCAGTGCTGGAACGTGTAAATGAAGCAAGCAAACATTAAAGCTCAGCCCAGGGAGATGCTATTACATGTTTACAAGCATGAGCATCTCAACATAGGTTAATGCATACTTACTTCGTCATCAGCACATGACACCGATCAGTCTCATAAACAGTCTTTTGTTCCTATTTTCTTTATATGAGACATTGTTACTGAAATTTTAAGCTGTTATTTTTGGTGTTTAGAGCAACACCAAGCAAGCTCCGTTTTCTCCATTACTGTATATTCAAGAGAAGGAAAACATCTCTACAGATGACAAACTGGGTAACTCACACCAAAACACTCTAGCTGGATGAATAGTTCACTTTATTTTACTGGATACTTTTGTGTAGCAGAAACTGTGACTGGGTTGTTTCAAAGTCATTCACACGAGTTGTGTCCGCGTTCTTGTATCTCCACATTTACTGTTAGCATTTAAGCGGGCAGCTTACATAGCAGGGTAAAAGAGCTTTTTACATTAAACCCTGATTCAGGGTTGATCCCTTTGACAAATGCAAAAAATGAACAAAGTTTGACATTTCCAGACCTTTTTTTTTTTTTTTTTTCGCGAGAATGGTGCAAGAATGCAGTAATGGTGCAGTGAAGACACGGGGCTTCCCCAGTGTCAGAATTGGTCTCTCACATGGAGTGCCTGTAAGTCGCCCATCATATCCTGCCCAGGTGAGAAGGGACTGAGGAGGAGGCAAGCGAGAGGTCACACCAAGACTTCTTCTGACCGTCATCACAGTTAATTGAGTCCTGCGTCCACCCACCTCCTCCTGACTCCTCCTCTTCTTTCTCCTGCCCCCTTTTTTTCTATTCTCTCACTTTTATTTTTCTTTCCAGAAGTCTGACCATCCCTCTCTTCGCTGCGCTGTCACCATAGCAACCCTTTACTCTGCTGCAGGACCCCACCCTCTCGTTCTCTCCTCGTCTTCTCCCTCCCTTTCTCCCTTTCTCCCATCATCTGCAGCGGCTCTACGGTATTAAATATTGATGGTGGTGTTTTGCACCCTACTCTCTTCGTCCTTCTTCCTTTTTTTGTCACACTCCTCTCTAATCTCCTACTTAAATATCTCTTGTTTTTCTTCTCTCCTGCTTTACTTGCTTTTCTCTCTTAAATCCCCACTTTGCTTTTTGCCTCTATTTTCTTCCTGCCTCCTGTTTTTCTAGTTCTGCCCATCTCCTGTCTTAATGCTCCCAGCCTTCATCATTCCAATCTTTGCTCCTTGCTCATGTCTTTAAATTACTGTTTTTATTTTTCTTGTAATTTTAGGCAAGGAGACACAACATGGCTGCAGCTAACACCATACAGGGCTGGAGGCTTCCCATTCGCCCACTCCCAGCCACCAGCCTTTGCTGTGGTGGAATCCATATCCACTATGTTGCTCGACGTGCCCCCTCCCTCTCTGTATCTCTGTTTTTGCCACTGCTATTTTTTTTTTTTGCAGTGTACCTCTATCTCTTTCTCCAACTTTCCCCACTATCTGGCTCCTTGTTTCCCTCTCTCTCCATGCCTCTGTGGGCCTCCCCTGGGCTGGTTGCTGTTGGCAGCACCCGTGCCTCCCACACTGTCACTTGACATGCTATTTATAGGCCTTCAGAGGGGGTGGCTCTCAGTGCAAGGAGGATGCTGTCTTAAACAATGTAGCTTAAATAAAAGAGTCAGGAGCTCCCAAAGAGCCTTCTGGTTAACGTGTTCCCTCACTGCTTCTGTGTTCAGGCACGGAGTGCACCATACATCCCCCCCTTATTAACATTTCTCCTCTTTTCTATTGTTCCTAGTCACATTGTGGGAATTTTCCCCTTCACAAATTAAAAAAAAGTTACTCTTTAGCATTAAAAACGGTTCTTTTTACCCCTCATTTTTCACATGTGCCTCCTTTTTCTCTTCTCTTTCACTGCAGCTCTTTGGAGCTTTTCTTTGCCAGCAGTCAGAACAGTAAACTTCTCTACGGCGAGCCACCCACATCGCCACGTGCCAGCCGCAAGTTCTCCTCTCCTCCTCCTCTCTCCATCACCAAGTCATCCTCTCCCAACCGCCGCCGAAAACTTTCGCTCAACATCCCCATCATCACTGGTGGGAAAGCCCTGGATTTGGCTGCACTCAGCTGTTCTCCCAATGGCTATGCAAGCATGCACTCCACCATGTCACCCTTTAGTAAGACCACCCTCGACATCAACAAGCTCTACGTGTCTAGCACCATGGCCAGCAAAATCCCTGATGAGGGAGAACCCAAAGCCGAAGGCAAAACTGAAGAGTCTGCCAACAACAAGCAAGGTCAGAGCCACTGTCCGAGGGAGTATTGTAGAAATTAAATGAAAAAAAAGTCTATTTAAACCTTATCCTTTGTGACAGAACAGTAAAAGAGCAGCCAAGTTTTGCAAAACTTAAAGGGACAGTTTACCCCACATCACGTGTGATTCATTTTTGTGTTTTTATTTTTTTCAAATGTTGATTTTTGGCACTCAGGTCACCACAAAATAAGATGCAACTGGTCCCAGTATATTTAAGAGAATGCAAGCATATGTATGAGCAGTATCTCCAAATATCAGGAAAAAAATAGCAACAAAGTCTATTTCGGGTGAACTGCCTCCTATGAGTGTAAATTTCTTGCAGTCTTCTTCTATGTTGCCTTTTTTTTTCTCAATGGTGAAATACTATGTCTGTTCAGATCTGTCTGTAAGAGAGGAGTGCGATGAAGACCCAAGTCAGAGTGACGACGCAGAAGCAGAAATGTCTCCTCCTAAGTCACCATCGACACCCAAGAATGTCAAGGCAAAAAACTCTGGTAGAGTACAGTAATTGTGTTACAGATCTTGCTGAAGCTGTTTAAGCTTGCATGTCCGAGGCTTGTTTAAGAGTGTCTGGTGATCTACTTTTATATTCACACCCACCAGTTAAAAAGACAAATGAGCTGGCAAGATTGTACGAGCTGGCAAATCTGAGCAGCTTACTGGATAGTCTTACTGACAGTGGAGTGTCTTGGCAAAAAAAAGGAAGGATAAAATAAAATCAATAAGAATGCATAATGTAGATAAAAAACACAGGCCCAGTGTTCATATGCTATATCCTCCAAAAAAAATGTACAAAAATGGAATCAAAGGTGGAATTTCCTAGTGTAATTGCACTGGAGACATAACATGTAATACAGGCCAGTTTTCAGATTAGATGTTATGTTTCCCGACTTTTTAGGAGTCAGGAGGGCTAAAAATGGAAATGCATTTTATTTCTAACTTGTAAAAGTTATGACTCTTGTGTTTTCATCAGAAGAAAAACAAAGCCACAGCAAGAAGCTGGTTGGCTTAGCTGAGACAGTGTGTAAACTTAAAATTAATCTTGTTTTTATAATCTTTACAAAAAAGAGAGTAACATGCCTGCCAAGAAATAGCCAAACACAACAACGTCAGAAGATGTTATCAATTAATGAATTTTGAAACGACACGTAAGCACTTTTGTGTTTTTTTGTTGTTTCTATGGCTGTACTCATTCTGTAGCTTCAAATTTTTTGTAGAGAGAATACACGAGTAGAATTAATCTCTTCATCTGTCAGTAAAAAACATGCGTCCAGTTATTTCTTTAATACCTATGAAATGCTTAACTTTGCTTCTTCTCGCCTTGTGTCACCGATATGAAACAGTACAAATGTTACAAAATGTTAAAATAGCTTTTATTATTGCTTCCCCCATGTCATAGTTTTGGTTTGTCAGTGTTTAAAAATGTGAAGTCAGTATCAATATTTTTACCACTCAGTGTAGTCAAGTTCTGTTTAAAGGCTGAGATGAGACTAGCAGGTAAATAAATATAGCCACGGCACATTTATATCAAACTTTTTTTTTCCGGGAAATGATGAGCGTAGCAATTGCCAAATAAGGTCTTGGTAAAAACCACCCACAGCCTCGTGGCCCTCCCTGTAGAACACAGAGAAGGAGCATCCACCCCATAGGTAGTCAGGCGCAATTCATCCCCAGTGTGTTCTCTTCCCACGGTGCTGGATACAAGGGAAGCCAGTGCCTCGTGTGAGTAGGTGGAAGGAAACCTTGTACCTTAGCAACGATGTGCGTGTTCTTCTATACCGCCCCCGGCTCAATGGGGGAGGGCAGGGAGGAAGGGAGGGAGTGAAGGAAGGATGCAGAGAGGCAGACACAGTGGAGTGTACAATGTAACTGCAACAAGCTGCATGATGCATTGTGCTGCGCCTGTTTTAGCTCTCTGTTGCCCTCCGATGGTCAACAACTTAGTTTGATTATGCACATGCGAACTGTGTGTACAGCATAAACAAATTACCATTCAGCCTAATCTTTAAAAAGCTCAGAAAGGTAAACTGAAAGTGTTTTTGTAATGGTGGTCTTCCAGAGGAGGTCTCCTTCAACTATTTTACGTCGATACTGATCTAAGTATGAATTTAAATGAAATCCATTTGCGTTTTTGTTTACAGAGTTTTCTCTGTTTTCCTTCAACAATGGCATGGTGGTGTCATCTTGCCGGGAGCTGGACAACAACAGGAGTGCTCTTTCTGCTGCCTCAGCCTTTGCCATTGCCACCGCTGGTGCCAATGAAGGCACACCAACCAAGGAGAAGTATCGTCGTATGTCCCTTGCCAGCACAGGTCAGTTACAGAGCTACTAGCTCTGTTTACTGCTAGAGACACCTATTTGCTACCTGGAAGCTTCCTTTGTTCTCTGATGATGATCTGCTGTATCCTACTCATTGAAACAGTCTCATATCTAGTAATCTTGTAATCTAGCCATACTGGAATATGAAGCCATGCTTGTGTTTAGATATTGTTTAGATTTAACTGATATCAGCTGACATTATTTGTCCGAAGTGTAATCAAGGTAGTGTCCTTCTCACTAGGGTGCACCCAGACAAGTCAGATAATAATAAGAGCCTCCTGGTGATTTTAAGAGAAAGATCATAAAATATTGATGGTGTGTAACACATGTCTGTGCTTTAGGAGTTCACTTTTTATGTTACTTTGTTAAACCTGGTTCCAGGTTTCCCTACAGACCAGAGAAATGGGGACAAAGAGTTTGTTATCAGAAGAGCTGCCACAAACCGAGTCCTGAATGTGCTGCGTCACTGGGTCTCCAAACATTCGCAGGTGCAGTCCTCTTTTTTTCTTTTTCTTGTCTTTCTGTCTTTCTGTGCCCTTGCAGGATAAAAAACAAAACACACACACACACAAAAAAAAACTCACAACACCTCAGTAATGACACTTGTTGTTCATTTATGGATCCTCAGGACTTTGAGCTGAACACAGAGCTGAAGATGCGAGTAATTGGCTTCCTGGAGGAGGTGATGCATGACCCAGAGCTGCTTACACAGGAAAGAAAGGCAGCTGCCAACATTATCAGGTTGGTTTTCCGTAATCATTGCTTGATTGCTCTTACAGTCATGTATGACACAACTGTTTGTGAGCACCCAGTGGAATTTTTTTTTCTGCAAGTGAATGTTTTTTTTTTAAAACAACAACTCTTTTCGTGCAGTAAAAACAGGAACTGGAGATAAAATCCATCAGCCCAGAACCCAGTGTAAATTTTCAACTTTTTTACTGAGAATGAGCCCCAGAAGTATTATCTGTTCCTCTGTGGAACACAGGCTAGACTTTTAAATGGGTGCAACATCACAAAGTAGGAGGCTAAAGCCCAAAAGCGATCTAAAACACTTGTGTTCATAAAGTATTTGTGCAAAATATTATGAAGCCAAATCAAAAAGAAAAAAAAAAGGAGAAATTAATAGCCCCTGTGGTCAAGTGGGATTTTTATTTCAATGTTACAGAATTTATGTAAAAAAAAAAAAAAAAAAGGGTAAAAAAAAACAAAAAAAAAAAAAGAAA
>VUQR01007006.1:1526-20022 GCA_015108515.1 Hemichromis elongatus | reverse complement strand
TTGAATTTTTTTTTAAAATTTTAAAAAATTTAAAAAAAAAAAAAAAAAAAAAAGTGTATCAAAGATCACATAACAATTATGTCTTTTTTAATGTAGAACTCTAACCCAGGAGGATCCTGGAGACAACCAGGTTACCCTTGAAGAGATCACGCAAATGGTGAGAGACCCCAAAAAAGCAAATCAAAGTTTTTTTCTATAGCACATTTTAAAAGACTAGTGTACATCAAAGTGCTTTACCATAATACTGCAATGCGGGCAGAACAAGAAACAAATAGTACAATTATAATTAAAAATTACAGTTATGTGGTGAAGTGCAAGCTGAGTGAAAGTCAAACTAATTTGCCCTAAAAGCTAAGTTGAGCAGTTGCGTTTTTAAGCGCGATTTGAACAATTGAATAGATTCTGCAGTACGGATATCAACTGGGAGATTATTCCAGAGTTTAGGAGCGGCAATAGCAAAGGCACGGTCACCTTTGGTTTTTAAATGAGACCTTGGTTGCATTAGGAGCAGTTGGCTGGAGGATCTTAGTGCGCTTTTTGGGTTATACAGCTCAAGGAGGTCAGTTAAGTAGCTAGGGGCCAAGTTATTTAAAATTTTAAAGGTGAGCAAAAGGATTTTAAAGTCAATGCAATATTTGATAGCAAGCCAGTGTAAGTTAGCAAGGACAGGGGTGATGTGATCATTCCTTCTAGTGCCGGTTAGGAGGCGTGCTGTGGCATTTTGGACTAATTGCAAGCGCTGAAGGAGGGAGAGTTGGAGGACCAGAGAATTGCAATAGTCTAATCTAGAAGTGATAAAGGCAAGTGGTAAATAGAGATTAGCTTTGGAAATTTGTTGTAGCTGAAAAAAGCTGTTTTTTTTTATCACTGTAGACACTTGCTCGTTTAATTTGAAGGAGCTATCCAGGAGCACTCAGAGGTTACTGGCGGAATGAGAGAGGTGGCTGGCAAAAGACCCCAGTGTATCAGCTAGCTGGCTCAGGGGAATGTGGCTAGCAGTGGTAGAAGATGCTATGTTTTTTGAAGATGAGTCCCAAGGGCAGCATATACAGGGAGAACAGCATAGGGCTAAATACAGACCCCTGAGGCACACCACAGTTAACAGGGGCAGAAGAGGAGGAGTATTTTCCCATGATGGAGAAGGATCTGTCACATAGATAAGACTTAACTTTTTTCTGCTTGTTGTTGTCGTCAGGCCACGGAGGACTCTAAGACTGAACCATTTGAGAGCCATTCTGCCTTGGAGATAGCTGAGCAACTCACACTGCTGGACCACCTGGTCTTCAAGGCCATCCCATATGAGTGAGTACACAGACATACAGTGTACACACTTACAGTCAAACACTCAGGTGTGTATACAAGCACACAAACAAACGTAAACAGATAAAAAAAATTGTAGAGGTTAGAGTGGGAGGATGGAGAGATGGACACACATGAAATGTTAAAATATTTTTCACGTGATGTGTTTGTTCATTCTGTGTAAACATTTTGTTTTGTTTTGTACAGGGAGTTCTTCGGTCAGGGCTGGATGAAGAATGACAAGAATGAGAGAACTCCATACATAATGACAACTACCAAGCATTTTAATGATGTAATTATTAATCTAAAGATGATTAGATAGATGTTTTAGGGTAAGATATTGAACATATGTAGATACTATTACTGTGTATTTGTTTTTGCTAGATCAGTAACAAGATTGCTACAGAGATCCTGCAATGGGATGATGTCAACATACGGGTGGCTGTGATCGAGAAGTGGGTGGCAGTGGCCGACATTTGTCGCTGCCTCCACAACTACAATGCTGTGCTGGAGATTACATCCTCTCTTAATCGCAGCTCCGTCTTTCGCCTCAAGAAGACCTGGCTCAAAGTTTCCAAGCAGGTATTAGAAATTTCTCTTATGATCTTTTGTAATTGGGGTGCCTCAGGAGGTCAAGGAGGACTTACATGGAAAAAGGATAGAAAAAGTGCTTATGTGAATGGGAAAACGAGGCAGGTTGTTTAAAAGCGCTTTGAGTGTTTAGTTAGGAAAGTGCAATGTAAGAACTGTAATGGCGAGCTGCGATTACCTCCACAGAATAAATATATTAACTGACATTTTCTCCGATTTTCATATGGTACATGCTTATAGTGCACTGAAGTAAGCAGGCACACAAATTCTGATGGTTAAATAATATGCATGTTAGCGAGTATAAATGATAATCGTCAGCTAGAACGCCACAGCAAGAAATAGTTTCTTCAGGCTTTTACTCACCTCTGCTGCTTCCTGGTTCCGGTGTTGTGAGGGGGGAATATTTTGCCCTGGGAAAACTATTATTGGTTCCAGGAGGAGAGTAAGACATAACTACAGGGTACGGGAATTTATTTATTAATTTATTTATTCATGTTTGATTTTTGTTGGGGTTTTTTTGTTTTTTTTTAAATGTGAAGCGAGTTGTAAATGTTTTAACATAGTGGTACCCTTTAGAGTCCTGAGTGTAAAAGCAGAATGGTTCAGTCCAATTAGTGTTATATTCTGTGAGGTTATTTAAACCTGCCTGTTCCATTCAGTCATAAAGGCTGTAGGATGGTGATGTGGAAGGTGTTTTGGATCACGGTTTGAATAAATAAACTCCTAAAAGGTCATCATAATTTTTTGGTTCTTACGTTGGTTGGTCGCTCGACCAAGCTGGCACACGCCAGTAACCATAAATGAAATAAAATTTCATAATTAGTCAGAGATTCATACTTAGCATGTACACTGTTCACAGATGCAATCAGCATTTCTAACAGTTTCAGTCTGTTGCCTTGATCTTTGTTTTCCCAACTATAATGTGCATTTCAAGTTTTATTGTTACCTCTTGTTCTTAACTGATTGTGAAGCACTTAGGTCAACTCTGTTGCTTTTAAATATGCCATTGAAATAAATGTTGAATTGAATTGAATTGAATTTTAATTTTTTTTAGTTTTTTTTTTTTTTATTTATCAAAACAAGGACTTTTTTAAGATGAACAAAGTGAATGAAAGTCAGGATGCTCTACTAATGCTAATTGTGAACAATCCTGTCATTGTCTTCTTCAGTTAATAAAACAGTGTGAAAGATTCATATTACATTTCGAGGTTGTGACAGTAACATTTCCCCCCGATCTATGTTCTAGACAAAGACTGTGATTGACAAGTTACAGAAGCTGGTGTCATCAGAGGGCAGATTCAAAAACCTTAGAGAAGCTCTGAAGAAGTAAGTAAACCAACTTTTTACTTTTTAGAAACTTTTGTGTTAACTGTGTGTTAACTCTCTGACCTGCCTGGTGTCTTCAGCTGTGACCCCCCATGTGTCCCCTACCTGGGAATGTACCTGACTGACTTGGCCTTCATTGAGGAGGGAACACCCAACTACACTGAAGACAACCTCGTCAACTTCTCCAAGATGAGAATGGTAAAGAACATCTAACTGTAAACTTAAGCTGTTGTGTAAGGTTCACATGCGTGTGATCCGTGCAATAAGTATAGCATTTCTTTATCTATTTATTCTTTATGGGACTTAATGGTGGACATTTTTGACTTTTATGTGATTTTCTATAATTGTCTGCAGATATCTCACATTATCAGAGAGATACGACAATTTCAGCAAACAGCTTACAAGATTGATTATCAACCAAAGGTGAAGTTACTGTTCATCTGTAATGTTTTGCAGCTTTCTATTTCTTGTCTGGATTTGTCAAGTACTGCTATATGACGTGTGATCAAAAATTTCTAGGAACCGGCTGTTGCCAGACCATTTTCTTCATACACTGCATCTGTGCCTTTAGCTCTGTTGCTGTTTTTAGATCGTTTCCTGGAAGTCCTGTTTCAGTCTAACCCAAATTTTGTGTGGAGGACCATCACTGGTGATGAGACCCTTTTTTTTTTTATATTCACGTGGTCGTGCAGTGTGAAGTCATGCCCTAAGGTGAGACTGCCAACTGAGAGTATTGCTGTAACTTCAGGAGGAGTCTGAGGGGGAACATACTTCTTCACTGATATGGAAATCAAGTTGAAGGATCACTATTTTGTCAAGAGCCAGTTGATTTTAGAGAAACACCAGTGCATGAAAGACAAACTGGACTTTCAGGCAATGATCTACAAAGAGCAGCTGCACTGACATTCTACAACTTTCTGATTTTTATTCATTATCAGAAAGTTTTCCTTTGGCCTTATTTAATTTTTTGCCCTTTAATTAATATATCAGGTTGAAAAAACGTATCAAAACTACAAAGCTTCTTCGTTTCAACAAGTTGATGTTCTGTGTAATTGTTACTACACCCATTCAGACTTCATTTTGATATTGCTGCACCTACAAGTCCTCATGACTGCATGTTTGCGTGAAAAGGATACTATACCACTACCAAAATTTCTCTACAGATAGACATGTGAACACACGCTGAACAAGAACTAAAAACGGCCTTTCTGCTAGTTTCTTTTATTGTAGAAATTAGTGTCTTCAGGACCACGATGTGCAATAATGATATTCACACACACGTACACGTGTGTGCTTGTATGTGTTTCTCTACCAAACTGTTTTTTAACCAGCAGTCATCTTCTTGCTCTGTGGGCAACTGTGCGTACCATCTACTATCATGATGGGGACGATCTGTTTCCGAGCTTTCTGCTGCTTTGTCCGTCTCACATGTGCCTTTCAATTTAAAATAGTATAAAAATAATACAAAACAAAATATGGAGGAAAACAGTACCAACAATACAAACATCGGAAAATTAGTGAAAGCTGTACACTTGCAGAGACATTTTACTAAATCCTAAGAATGCAAATGTGTAAATGTGTAACCTAAGATCAAGGACCCCTTGAATAACCCACTCTCTCTGTGTCTTCCTTATCATTGTTTGTTTGTTTTTTTTAGGTGACAAAGTACTTGCTCGACCACAGTAATGTGCTGGATGAGGAAAGCCTGTATGAAGCATCCCTGAGAATCGAGCCCAAAACTTCATCATGAAGATGATCTCTCTCTCTCATCCTGCTTTCATATTGAGTGTACATAAACAATATATCAAAATGTACATTTACTATTATTTGTATTAGACAGAGTAGGCAGTGCCCTTTTAGTATATGCTCCCCACGGACTCGTGTATATTCGTTATTAGAGACTGAGTGTAAGTCCAGAGAGGTTTATTTCTATAGTTACAGAGTATTTATATGTTATTTATTGTCTTAAATATCATGTTAACATTAAGTTATTTATTTTTTAAATTTGTTTAGCCATATCCTAAAGGGAATGTGACGCACAAAATGGTTCTCATTCGCAAGACATATTTACATTTACACATGAAGGTAAACTCCCCTAAATCAAGAGAGAAGCACACATAACATCAGTTATTTTTAAACAAGTTCCCATATAAACCTGTGCAATCCTTAAAGATTTCATTGTTTGATTTGAGCTGAGCAAGACTGATATTTGCGATGATTGCGAGGGACTTGCTGAATGTAAATATATTAAAATGCTACTGCAACAAAATTCAGGCAAGTAATAATAATATGAAAAACAGGATTTGATTTTATGAAAATTTTAATGATTAAAACTATCAGACTATCAAATCTGGATAACTTGTTTCAGTCCATCTTGTCCCACCTTAGATAGGGAGGAAAAGTGAGACCGCTGCAGTGGCTGAAGCTGAATCATGCGCTCTGATGTTTTTATGTAGCCGCAGAGTAACATAGAGATTTGAAAGCGCTGGATTCAAACTGACAAGTTTGATAAGATTATTTGTTTTTTTTTTGTTTGGAGAGATGGGTTTTTATGCTTTGCTTACTATCACATAATTCCCCTGGTGGGCAACATGATGTATATACAGTATAGGCACCGGGCAATGTATGTAGCAGATGTAACCAAGATCGGGCCACTTCAGGACGTTAAATTCCCAGCTTTTACACTCAGACAGTGATAGCATAGTCGTTATGGTTAATCCTCTTTGGCCAGTGCATTATGGTTTTGCCTTAATCATGAAATGGATTATATTCCACAAAAGTATATGTAAACTATTTTATTTTACGATTTGCCGATAAAGCAGAAATATTTACTGTGTACAGCACTGTGTACAGGCAGTCTGATGCATTTCCTAATGTGCAATGTGTTAAAAAAAAAAAAAACATATCCCTTGAAATGTGTTATCCTTATGATCGTTCAACTCTGTAATAACTTTTCTGTGTATGATACTTTAAAACAAATGTTGAAAACAACTTATAAGTGTAACACATTCTGTATCCTGTCTATTCCAATGTGTTAGCAGGAACTATACAGTAGTAATATTGTGCTTCTTCTTGAAATATTTATATGTATTTTTTACAGGCTTTGTATAGAAGAACATCTAACGCTTAAGTGGCAGGCATGTACCACTTTGACGTGTTCAAATGGAATCTATACCTAGAACCGTATGTGTACTGTATTTAAACCCCACCCTTGCACACGAATCTTTACTCTCTAACAGGCACATCAAATGTTTGCAGTGAGCAATACCCAGTGATATGAGAATTATCTTTCAGTCTATTTCAAAAGCTTGAGTAGTATTTCCAGTTTTGTATAAAAGTGTATTCTTTCCTGATTACCTCTTGTTAATAAATCTATTCTTTCTCAGGGGGAGCAGTGTCTTACAGGCTGCACTGTTTGTTTTAACGCTGTGTTCTGAACAGGGTGCACTGGACCGTAACCTTTATGGCTGTTGCTTTGCTGGGGGAAATTCAAAGGGGGTTTTCAGTAGTAGGGGCTCTTAAGTAGCCATAAAAAGAAGTCAAGCCATGCGATGCCCTCAGAGCTTGCTGTAATGTGCTGTGGAGAGTATGGCTCTGACTGTCGTGTGGTTTGTTGCTGCCATTTTTAGCTTCGCCCATTTATCACCTTTAATTTCAGTCGAAGGTAAGTGTTCGCTTAAAATTAAAATTGAGTTGCTTGAAATCGAAAAGGGTGAAAGAAGTGTTCATGCCCTTGGATTGTGTTAACAAAATGTTCAGTAGCGTACTGTAAATGCAGTCATGCAGAAACCGACGTCTCCAGTTTTTGTGGGATAAGTTTAATTTTGCTGCTTTACATTGTAGAGATGAAGCTAATACTATTTCCCATTTTGCTAAAAGGTTTATAGCATATTTCATATGAGCACTCTAAATGTTTTATGCTCAATTTATGTGAAATTACAGCTGTTGAATGAACATGGCAGTTTGTTGATGAGCTCATGAGGAATGAATGAAGTGCTTAAAATTTGTACTTAAGCATAGTGTTAGGTAACAGATTTCCCTGATTTTCTACTAGGGTAGTTGTGCATGATTCAGATCGCAGTTTTCATACTGGTCCTCAGTGTAGCCCAGTAAGTAGTTCATCCCCTAAAAGCTGCTGTTTTAGACAGGGGATTTAAAAAAAAGAAAAGAAAAAACAGCAGGCCAGAGATATTTGCCTAGATGATTGTTTTGGGGATTTTTGCTCTCATTAAAATAGAGGTGATACAGATGTAAGAGTAAAAAAAAAAAAAAAAGTGTTGAGAGCAGGATGAAGCCTAAGCTTTTGGATCATAAGGGTTACTTGTACATTCCCCTCTGATGTTAATATTTCTAACAGCCGTTGTCTGTTACTGAAAATCAAGAAAAGCATAACAGGTCCGTTTTATGTGTTACTTAACTCACTGAAAATGTTTGTGTCTCATTAGAAGAATATGCTTTCAAGCAGTGGATTTCACAGGTATGTGCATAATAGTCCGTGTACATTTGTAAACTAATGAAATTTTGACCTTTATATTCCAACGATTTTGTTTTTTGTTTTTATGTGTTTCCGTTTTGTGCAGCACAACAAAGTTTATGGCACTGAGGAATATTACCACAGACTCCATGTATTCACTCAAAACAAGAGGACAGTTGATCAGCATAATGCTGGGAAGCACTCCTTCACAAGTACAGTATAGTTCTGCTCCACTTTCTGCTTCAGAATATGCAACATATACTCACTGGACACTTTATTGGGTACACTTTACTAGTATCAGGTTGGATCCTCTTTGGCCTTCAGAAAAACGTTTATTCTTGTTGCCATAGATTCAAAAAAGCACTGCAAATGAAGAAGATCAAAGAATTTGGTCTATAGTGAGATGATAACATCATACAGTTGCTGCTGTTTGTCTGCACATTCATGCCCTCTTGGATTGAGATCTGGTGATTGTGGAGGCCATTTGAATACAGTGAAGTGATCGTTATGTTCAAGAAACCACTTTGTGATGGTTTGAGCTTTGTGACATATTTCTGTGTCTCAAAGAAGGTGATTGGTCAGCAACAATATTTTGTACTAAGAGTCCCAGAACACATCCTCATCACCACGTTTTTAGAGTTTTTCTATCAAATATTGGTGAGCTGGTGTGAACTGAGAGGAGTGCGACCCATTTTGGTCTTCTCTCTGCTTCAAAGTTTGATGTAATGTTTGTTCTAGGGCTGTCACGTTAATAGCGTTAAAATGGCGTTAACGCAAAACTCGCATTAACGCGGCAAATTATCTCCTATAACGAGTTATCGTGTTGAAGCTCAATTAACGCGTTAGCGCCGTCCAGCCCCACACAAAGGCGATCCGCGGCAAAGCGTTACCGGACAGTTGCCGCGTTAACGCGAGTTTCGAGTTAACGCATTTAAACGTGATTAACGCTGACAGCACTAGTTTGTTCAGAGATGCTCTTCTACATACCTTGGCCGTAATGAATTACTGTCACTGCTGCTTTTCTAGCTGCTCAACGCAGTCTGAGCATTCTACTCTGATCTGCAGCATCATCAAAATATTTTGACCCAGTGAGCTGAGGCTTACTATATATTTTCTCTTTTTTTAGGTCATTCTTTGTAAACCCTAGAGACGGCTGTGTAACTGAAGTCTCAGTAGACGTCTGCTCAGACCAGTCAGTCCAGCGTCAACAACCACGCCATGTTCAAAGTCACTTAAATAACCATTCTTTCATGTTCTGATTCTCAGTTTGAACTTCACTAGGTTGTTTTGGTCATGTCTGCATGCACTGAATTGCTACCATGTGATTGGACAGTTAATGTCAAAGAGACAGTTGAATGTATAAACTCCCCACAAAAAATAAAAATAAAAGAACAAATAGATAACATGAAAAAAAAAACAAAAAACATTTTACTGCTTTATCAAGTTCTAACACTGATCTTCATTTTTAAATCTAGTGGGCCTGAACCAATTCTCAGACATGACCTTTGAGGAATTCAAGAAATTCTACCTTATTACACAACCGTTGGTAAATTACCTGATTTTATAATGCTTCACACAACAGGTGCTTTTATAAAGTGTTGGAGTTTGTTTTTTTTAATTTCCTTTATAATCTTTTGATTTTCGCATCTTTTAGATCTGCTCAGCCGCTAAAGGCAGTCATGTCAAAAGGACAGGTCCTTATCCTGAGTCTGTAGACTGGAGGATGAAGGGTGACTTCGTGACTCCTGTCAAGGATCAGGTATCCTCATACGTTCTACAGTTCTTAAAGGATTAACAGCCATATTCTCCTTTTGTTAAAGAAATATTGTGCAAAGTATAATATTTAAAAAAGTCGTCTCAAGTCTACATTTTATTTCTTTCTTTGCATTGAAGCACAAACCATGCTTTACTAAAAACATTATGTGTCTGAATGTTTTTAAGGTAATGAAAGGAGAGAAAATATTTATTTTATTACTGTTTAATAAAGACGTCCCTTTCCACTCAACATAATCGACTTTGCATTTACTTGTAAAAGTGGCTACTCTTATGTTTCTCCTAGTAAATTATAATATTAACTCTTTTTTTTTCACTTTCATTTTTACAGTTATATTCTATGAGAAACCTGTTGACGGGACATGTTTCATTACTACAGTGATAAGTGCAAAAACAAATAAAACATAAAGAATTCATTTTCTACATTTGCAGATTTTTTTAACCAACATACCTCAGTCACAACCTCTGAGAGAATAATGTCTATAATATATGTATAATATATGTATATATATCTCTTTAAAAATATTCTAAATAGAGAGTTTGATTTACAGATGGTTTCTTCTGTTTTTGTTTACATTTTACAGCACCAAAAACGATCTTGGAAAGCATTTAAATATTTATGAAGTGCCTCTTTAACATAACTGAACTATTAGTTGTTTGAGTTGTGTCGTGTTTGTACCTTTAGGGCTTTTGTGGCAGCTGTTGGACCTTCTCCACCACTGGCTGTCTGGAGTCAGTGAATGCTATTGCTACTGGGAAACTAATACATTTGGTAGGAGTTTAGTAGTAGTACACAAAAATAGCAGGCAGAAGAAAAGTATCTATTGTTTCCGAGTATGTATGAGGAATGCTGTCTATTTGTCTCTGTTTTAGTCTGAGCAGCAGCTGCTGGACTGTTCCAGAAACTTCAGCAACTATGGATGCTTTGGGTAGGAATCATATTTGTTTGGCCTTTAACTATAACATGTGAGACATTTTATGCTATAGAAACAGCATAATAGTGTAAGTGTAGATTTTCAACCAATCAAAGGCTGTGTGTTTTTTTTTCAGTGGAGTACCCAGTCAGGCATTTGAATACATCAAATACAGCAAAGGTCTCATGACAGAGGAGGATTATCCCTACAAAGCCTATGTATTATTTTTGAGAGTAAAACCTTTATTTATTTATTTTTCTTTTACGTATAGTAAAATTTGCAATCTTTCCTTTTTCAGGAGCAAACCTGCCATTTTAAACCTTCACTTGCAGCTGCGTTTGTCCGAGATGTTGTCAATATAACAAGTGTGAGTGTGTCAAAAAATTTAAATTGCACTGTGGATGAAAATGTACACTGAATGTGCTGTGTGAATGTCTTTGCATATACAAAACAACAGATCTTTGTTGCTACCCAATGGGGGAAAAGACAAACTGTTTTAAATAATCTGAAGCAGTTTGTCTTTTGTGTGGTTTAATTTTCACTATCAAAAAAGCAACTGTTTTATAGTAAAAAGGGAACCCCAGGTACTCCGGTATATGTTATAATTTGTGTGCGCATATTCACAGTATGATGAAAAGGCCATGGTCGATGCAGTGGCCCGGCTCAATCCTATCACCTTCTGCTTTGACGTCACAGCTGATTTTAAGCACTACAAAGAAGGTGTTTACTCCAGGTGAGATCAGGACCTTCATAACTCAACAAGTGCACATGCATATACTAATATTCAAGAAGTACAGCTGGTCTGTGATTTTAAGAGTAGAGCAGAATATACGAGCCCCACTTTGTTTCTGTTACTTATACACTAATTTAAGTAGACAAATAACATATTTTTACTATTTGGATAAAATCCTTTGCAGGGAAGTATAAAACAATTGCTTTTAAGCCTCTGAAAACTACACTAATGGGGTCTGTGTATAAATAAGTGTCTATATGATGACTGTTATCGAAGTAGCTTGAAATGATTAAAATTTTTTATATTTTGCAAATGTAGGATGTAATATAATATTGAAAGAGACAATCTGCCCACTCAACCTTCAAACGACATGTGCTCTATTGATCTAGTGTTGTCTGTTTAGCACCCAGTGTAAGAACACAACAGACCAAGTGAATCATGCAGTCCTGGCGGTGGGGTATGGCACAGAGAAGAACGGCGTGCCGTATTGGATTGTGAAGAACTCTTGGGGCACAGCCTGGGGAAAGGACGGGTAAATATAGTCTGTGTGTATTTGAGCTTTATGACTTGTAACAGCTTGCAAGAATTCCTGATATCTCTCTTTTTTATTTTATCAGATATTTTTTGATTGAGCGTGGGAAAAACATGTGTGGACTGGCTGCCTGCTCTTCTTACCCTCTACCTTAGGCATCTGAGTAAAAGGGCAACAAAGTGGAAACTCTTGAGCATGTGTGTACCGAGAAGTATCATATTCAGCCTAAACGGCTCAACTCAGGGTTTCTAACATGTTTTCTGGAAGTTTAATTTCTAAACACCTTATTATGCTTCGCATTCTTGTGCGCTTACCTTTACGGCATCTCGACTAGTATATCATGTTTGCACAGGTTTATTACAGTAAAACACCTGTTCCCCATTCAGTCGGTCTCACAATAAGAAATGAAAACTCTTTAGTGTAGCTATGTGCATGTTTACTGTAAGTGTAGCACAGAACTATTTTTATGTTTTTCCACAAAAATGAAATAAAAAACATAATTTTATGGATATGTATTTTTTTCTGAACTGATCTTAGAAGGTTTACAAAATTCATTTTAAATAGTGTGTTTCAACATGCTGTAAGCTGTGCTTGTGTGTAAAACCATATCACTGATGTCTGTCAAGAGGCTAGTGGGTGAATACGTAGATTAATTGCTGATTAATAATGATAGTATATCATACTTTAATAACTGCATAGTGAAAAACAGATTTTTTTTCCTAACATGGCCTATAGTGGCCCAGACACAATATAGGCCACATGTTTCAACTTAAGACCCTGGGGCCAAAGGCTGCCCTTTACAAACTACACGCCAAACTAAAACAAATAAAGATTACATGTTGATTTTGCAGCAAATTTTATTTTTATGGACCATTTTTGATTATGGAACATTTATTGATGTGGCTCAAAATCAGGACATCAGTTAATCATATTATAGGTTTTTCATTATCTATCATCTACTTCTGTGTATTTTGCAAATAAAAAAAAATCACCTAATGTGTGTTTCTCTTGTATAGTCCATGATGTGGATTTTATTTTTGTGTTTCTGTTGTGTGTCCTCTTCTGTTTGTATATGTGCTTTTTTATGCTGCTGTTACAACCAGATTTCCTCCTTGTGGAACTATTAATAGATTATTCTATTCTATTCTATTCTATTCTATTCTATTCTATTCATATAGATTTCCTGTTTTATCCACTTAAAAGCGTTGGCGACAGTCCTGTCACTGCTATTCCCCAAACCTGCCATAAGATGGCGACATCATCCAAGCGGAAGCTGAGGCTGTTGGCGGGAGGGACCTAAATCTTTCTTCTCGTGATGTAAAAATTATAAACCAATCAACTGCCAGGATTCTGTTTCACAACAGAAGGGGAGGGCCAGTTACAAAACATATGTAGCATGTGGCGCCAATTGCGCCCCCTTGTAATTAACATGACCGTAACAGTTGTCAGTTGTGAGGTGCTCACGTCTCGCTTTTCTCAAACAAATACTCGTACCTGTCATTTTAAACGAACTAAAATGGCGACTCTCCGAACAAAGCGCGAAGCTGTTGTGGTTGTGAAGGTACAGTAATTTTGTTTTAATGTGGTTTCCCGTTTTTAAACTTATCCTCCCTGTTTTAGGCAGCTGCCCCATAGCAGTAGCATCAAGAATCACAGTTTTAAGTTCTGGTGTGTTGTGAGTTTTTGCTAAATCTACGGTGAGAAAGTTGAATGAGCGCCCTAATGTCTCCGACTAAATTGTTAACGAGGGGCACCTTGCAGGAAGTGACCCCTGAGAATCTCGAGGCGACAGTGCGACGATCATCTAGAAACGGTCTTGCACCTAAACGCCTCCAGTACTCGCCTGAAGATGAAACTCCAAAGAAAAAAAGGGTGAGATCTCTGTCGCAGTGATGGGACCGAACAGTCATTTTAAAACTGGACTCTTTTTTTTTTAATTCTGTCGTAATTTCTTGATAGAAAACAAAAGCTGTCGCTGAAAACCGCAGTCAGAGTAAAAAACCAAAGGACGAGGAGGATGTTGAAAACAGTGATGTGGAGCATGCACCTGTGAGTACAGAAACTTTGCACAGTTTGAAATGGAGATTGTGATTGACAGAAACCTGTTTTTATAGGTGTCTGTGCAGGCTCTCAGTCATCTAGCTCATGGTAGTTTAAGACCCTTCTAATGACTTCTTGGATGTGAAATCGATAATTTTCTTGCAGTGTGTCAGTGCTGTATCTTTGTGTAACAGGAAGGGTATGGGAGACTTTCTGCCTATGAACTGGAGCGCCTGGAGAACATCAGACAGAACCAAGCTTTTCTGTCTTCTATCGACTTATTCAAGGTACGCTATTGAAATCTGCTCTTTATTATCGGCATTGCAAATCTTTCATGGACCTAAACCTATCACTGTAATCACCATCAACATAAAGTCTAAATTCGACCAGCAACAGTTGACATTTAGACCAGCTACAAGCCGTATTTACTGGTGTAATTAACCCAGGCAGACTATGAGTGAGAAATAAATCCTTATGAAACGATCCATATTTGTGATTCACTCATTTGTCTTGATTATCAGAGTATCAATTATTGTTTTCTTTTCTTTAAAGGCAACCGAGGAGTTCAAGCAGCTGACTCGACCAAAGCCATCGCAGAGGGGTCTCACGAGGTACAGTTGGAATAATTAGGCATTGTGATACTGGGAAAAAAAACCACAGGACTGGAGATTTGCAGAGCAGAAATTATGAGAAATACATGGTTGTGTTTTTCCCCTCCCATGTTTTCTCAGTGAAACATCACTGTGCTCCTAAAATGTAGTTTATATTCAATTTTGAGACTGAACTTTGTGAAGGTCAGGAAATACAAGGAGACTTGGACTCAATGTCATTAAGTACAGGAAAAAAGTCACTTTCATAAATGAAAGTTTTATGTTTTTGAATGTCAGGAAAAACAGTTTTAATTTACCCTAACCCTGTTTTATGTTAAAATAGGAAACATTTCTTTTTGGCTCTCCTATAATGTAAAATATCTTTGATTGCAGGGCACATGCTGCTGTAAAAGCAGACTTGCCACCTCGCAAATCACTGCGACTCCAAAAAAAAGAAGCAGAGATCCTGGAGCTTCCTCCTGAACCAAGAGGGACACTTGCTTATGACCAGGTGCCAACATATAGTCTAATCTGTAATGTCTCAGTTCATACAACGCCACTGCTGCATCATGAGTCTCTTTTGCTTTTGTGTTTTCTCATTCTTCCTCTCTGGGTATGTTACTCATTATTGTTTACTTGCTTTTAAGTCGTCACCAGCAAAGAAGCCCTCTGGCCCTTTGCCCATGGATCCAGTCAATTTGGAAGAAGGAAACAAGCTGCCGCCACAACTTCTTGAGCTCTGCCATGAGGTAAGCGTCAGCTTTCTGGGATATTTTTATATTTTTTCTATACAACATTTATTTGTAAAGCTTACTCAGTTTAACATATTGTCAGATCTCCAATTTTGGACTAACCTCCTTCTTTCCTACTTAAACGTGAATATATATACATACATATATATTCCTAACAAATTTCTTATGCATATCCAGTGTAGTAAGTCATACTTTTACTTTTCTTTTCACAGGATTTAAAAGAAAACAAAAAGACACAACGTGACCTGAAAGGGTGAGATTTCATATTTGTCTTTAGATGTAAGATTGCTGCACAGCTTACAAAGAGTGACTTTTTTTAAGTACTGAGGGTCGGATGTTTTGGAAGAACCTGAGAAACGGATGAACAAACTAGTGCACTGATGTCTGAACACAGGTACCATTCTTTACTGAAGAATATGACGATAAATGAGGACAAAGTGGCCAAGGTGGTGAAGGATCGCATCTTCTCTGCAACCTTCCACCCCTGCACCAGCAGCCTGTTGCTGGCTGCTGGAGACAAGTGGGGGAAAGTGGGACTCTGGAAGATGGTGAGTTTGCTTTAACTATGCATTAGTTCTTGTCCACTAGATGGCACAAAGTGTCTCAACAGAAAAGCTTCATGTCAGGCTAATTGGCCTGCTTTATGTTTGAATTCAGGTTTTTTTTTTTTTTTGCTCTGAAAAGCTTTATTTAATCAAATGAATTCCCGCCACTGATTTACTGCACATGTATACTTTTCTAGGGTGCTGACTGGGGTGATGATGGTGTCCTGCTCTTTGAGCCCCACACCCGTCCAGTGAGCTGCATGGCATTCTCCAAGTCTAATCCCACACAACTGCTGAGCCTCAGCTACGATGGATCCCTCCGCTGCATGGACATAGAGAAGGCTGTTTTTGATGATGTAAGAAACCTTCATTTGTTGAGTTTAATCTCGTTGCATTGTAATCCACGAATAAATAAGGTTGTCCGTTTTCTAGGTGTATGATATTGAAGATGGCCTGAAAATGTTTGACTTCATGTCACATGACTGTTCGACACTAGTGGTCGGGAACTGGTATGGAGATGTTGCCATTGTTGACAGGCGCACCCCAGGGTGAGATAATGACATTGTCTTAAAGTAGTAAAAGAAGTACATTTTCTTTTCTTTTAAACAACTTTAATTTTGCAGTCAAACATCTTCATAAGCGTGTTATTTCATCTGCAGAAACTCCCATGAATCCCTCCACTCACTGGACCCCAAGACAGTGCGTTGTGTTCACGTCCACCCTCTACAGAAGCAGTACTTTGTGGTGGCTGAAAGCAAGTATGGGCTATTTAAAAAAATTATTATTTTTTTTTTGTGGTAATGTTTAAAAGTCTCTATTTTACGTGAATCTGTCTTTAAATTTTTAAGTGTAAGTGTATGCTTTGTTTTTTTAATTTATTTTTTGCAGGGTAGTTAGTATTTATGACAGTCGAAACCTGAAGAAGACCAAAAGCCAGGCAGTGTCCCAGCTGCATGGTCACTCTTTAAGCATATCCAGTGCTTATTTCTCACCTTGTACTGGAAACAGGGTTCTCACTTCCTGTATGGATAACAATATAAGGTGAAGCTAATGGAGCACTGACATCCTGTTTATGCTTATTTTTTTCCAGTTCCTACACAATGTTCTTATTTATTTATTTATTGTTTTAAAGGATATATGACACATCTACAATGACTACTAAATCTCCCTTGCTGACAACCATCAGGTACATCCACTAAATTGAACTTCAACGTTTTCTGTTCTTTTATGTCATCTCTGTGTGAATAACTGTGAACTTTCAACATTTCTTATCAATCTAAATTTGCAGACATGACATGCAAACCGGTCGCTGGCTGTCCAAACTATCAGCTGTGTGGGACCCCAAACAGGAAGACTGCTTCGTGGTGGGGAGCATGATGAAGCCTAGGAGGGTGCAGGTGTTTCATGAAAGCGGTCCACTCCAACATTCCTTCATGGACAGTGAGAATCTTAGCACAGTCCTCTCTGTCACTGCTTTCCATCCTACAAGGAATGCCTTGCTGGGTGGAAATGCGTCGGGACGCCTTCACGTCTTTTCTGACTAAATCGTAAAACAAAAAAAAAATGTGTGATCAGATGGTCTTTGTTGGGTTAGCAAGGTAGCAGGAACGTGTAGTTTGGTAACAACCAGGATACTCGGCTTATAAACTATTTTTTTGGCTGTTGGAAAATACACAAGTCTTTCAATATAGCATCTTCATTCTGTATCTCACTAGTGCTTTAAATACATTACTATTCTTATACTAAAGCAAAGTAACATACCTGAAGCAGTGAAATAAGTCATATCAAATTGTGAGTCACATTCTTAGACATGTTGCAGTATAAACGGTGTATGCAGTGAGGTAATGCATTAGCAAAGTAGCAGAATTTTCTTCCTCGCTGCTCACAAAAATACACATTTATAGCTACATTAGATAAATGATGTGATTCTGCAAAAAAAAAAGGGGGTGGATTTTCTTGTACTTCCTGTCATTTTACATCTTATAATATTTAGATTTTTTTCTAGTTGCAACTTCCATGCCAAACTGAAAATTGTCTCCTGTTTAGTGTTGGTGAGCCAGTAGGCTTAGTTTGAACCTAATGGGAATGGAACTGGATGTAGTCGTCTACTGTTGAGTCCTCTTTGACTCAACATGCGTGTTCTGTGTTGCACTGCTTAACATGTTTTAAGTTGCTCTTGTCAGTTTAAGGCAGCTTAAATGAGGTGAAGCCTTCAGCCTCCAGGATAAGCCTGTTTTGAAACCGCTCCCGTGTAAATTTTAAATTCTCATTTGCATTTGTTGCCTTGGTTGATGTCAGATGCCAACACATTTTCCTTATATGGCTGCTTTTTTTTTTTTTCTTCTTTCACTTTTTCTATCCAGTGTCTCATAAAACTGCCAGACTTGCAAAGAAGCATACACACAGTACGCTGCTGCTACTGCAAGACCTTGATGGTTTTTCTTTTCCATGGGCAGCATTCAGAGAGTAGCCAAACAAGCTCAGTTTTAAGCTTCTATGGCTACTCTCTGGCACATGTACACCTCCATTCTATCAGTGCCTCCTGGCTTGAAGTATTTAGTGCCTTCAAATAGACCATCCATGTTCTCCTCTGAAACCTTTTACTCCGTCAGATTCATGTTTGTCATGTTTATTTGGCAGGGTTGCGACTACCCAACTGTTAGTACGTTCACATGACCACAGCCAGTTCAAGTATTGACACAACTAGTGACAGATCAACTTAATGTTATATATTGCCACAAGTTACGGTAGGTCAGAGTGTAGACTGTAGACTTTATGTTAAAGCAAATCCAAATTGAGAGTTCAATTTGAAATATAGGTTTATATTATGTAAATGTCATTTCGACACTGGGTTTCCCCTCTCTGTATCGTCTGTCAGTGAAAGTGCTTTTTGAAATGCCTGTTAAGATGTTTGTTTCAGCCCCCCC
>VUQR01007005.1:1205-24429 GCA_015108515.1 Hemichromis elongatus | reverse complement strand
CTGAGAGTGCTCAGGAGGAACAACCTGGAGGAGAGGCTGCTGGTGACATTCTACAGAGCCACCATAGAACCATAGAGAGCATCCTAACGTACGGCATAACAACATGGTATGCAGGGAGCTCAGCTGCAGACAGGAAAGTACTGCAGAGGGTCATCAACACAGCCCAGAAGATCACTGGCTGCTCTCTGCCCAGCCTGGAGGTCATTGCAAACTCTCGGTACCTCAGCAGAGCGGGTAATATCATCAAGGACTACTCTCACCCCAGTAACCAACTGTTTGAATTATTACCGTCAGGCCGACGGTACAGGTCACATAAAACCAGGACAAATAGATTCAGGGGTAGCTTCTTTCCCAGAGCTATCACTGTAGTAAATAAGCAAAAAAACAATTGAACCTGCTTAACTATACCATACTGTCACTGTCACTATACTATGCTGCTATTCATATTGTCATTATATTAATGCTGCTATCCTATCATACTCACTATTGTTTTATTGTACTTTTTATATTTTATATTTATATTTATTATTGCATTTTGCACCAAGGGAGTGGCACTCCAATTTCGTTGTACCCTGTACAATGACAATAAAGGCTATTCTATTCTAATAAGACCAGTTGGGCCCTTAAAAGAAATAATGCATTTTGCAGATTTTTCCAACTTGTCAAAGCTCTGACTTCAAGCATACCACTTTTTTTTCTATAGTGAAGGATGTTGCATCGTGTCATTAGTCTTCAAACTACTGCTATTGCAAATAAAACAACTGTTGTTTACTTTCCCATCAAATGACTTCATGTTGGGAGGTTGGAAAAAAATGTCTCAGGCGCTGCTTATACTTATTTTTCAAAGAATGAAGTTCTGAAACAAATGAAACTTAAAGGTGGCAGGGTGGAAATGTAAATGAAAGGTTATGAGTTCATTCAGAGTGCAATTAGTTTAAAACTACAAATAAAATTCAGTTTAAACAGTGGTCTTGGTTAAAAGTCCGCAATCCAACTCATCCTGTCGCCCTTCAAGTCACTTTGTATTCTCTGAATTTTAAACAAACTAACACTTATTTTGCTTTTAAATAAATCCACTGCCTAAATATAATATTTAAAAAATGATTTCATTCTTCAGATGCAACAGAAAAAAAATGCAGGAAAAAAAGGAGATGGCCACTAAAACACTTTTCCTATTATTAGAATAAATAAATAAATCAGGATCATTTTTCCTTCAAAAAGTAACTGCTGTGCAAATTAGTAAGGAGACAGGGTTGAATGTAGACTGTTACACACTGGATCTCCAGTGTACTGTGTAGAACTGCAATGCAGTATAGACGCTCTCCCTCCTTATTCTATTGCAATTAATTATTAGTGGATCTGGGACCTTTGGGTGAACAACACTCAATACTGCATCTACTCGCTGCGATCAATGAACAAGTTATTTAGGGAATTGCCCCGCCTCCCCCCAGTGCACTAACTCCATCCTTCTCACACACTTTTATGCAAAGTTGTTCTTAATAACAGTCTCCTCAGATAGTGCTTAAAACCACATCCACTGCCCATTCGCTTTTCACTCTTCATGGCTCGTGGTCTCACCAGTGTATACAGATGCCCCCCTCCTTGTCTCTATTGCAATGAGCAGTCCATTAGCAAATGCCAATAAGCCCTCTGTAGCGTGACAGCATGTTCTCAAACAAATTAGAGCCCTAAAGACAACGGGAATATTATTATTTTCAATCCTCCATCATGTGTTCATTAATCTTCATTTGGACTTGATGAGTGTGGCAATCAAATGAAATTATATTCCTGTTTTAGCCTCTTGTGGGCAACCCCCTCACACACACTCCTATCTAATGCATTCCCGCAAGCTATTGCAATGCAACAAAATTTCCAAATTACTTTAGATTAATTTCGTCTGATTAGCAGCTAAATATATCACCAAGCTCCTTCAAAGTCATTAACAGCGACAACAGCGGCAGCAGAAACAAACACATCACAGCGCAAGTGCACTATCGAGCAGCAGCAGAATCGAGACCTTTAAATATTGAAAGATAAACATCATACAGCAGCCTTTGTTTGATTATGCAAACATGCCAAATCTGTCGTGCTCACTGCGAGATTTCGCCTGGTAATTAGAAGGTGTGCGTTCGGGGCCCGGCTCCGTTGCTTTAAATCACTGTAATTGCCCCAGATCTCCTCTTAAAACATCACTATTCATTCCCCCGTAATTACCGGAACATCTGTGGGAACACACGTGCCTCCGTCCTCTCTGACATCACCGTGCAGTCTTCCTTGCCCCGAGTGCTGCTTTCTGTCGGTGGCCTAATGAAAGCGAGGGAAAAAAGCAGCATTATATGTGTAAATTTCCTTTAGTTAGAGTTTCAAATTTCATTCCTTCCTATCCACTCCATTACTGATCCGCAGTGGTATTACCTTTCCAAAAAAAGCCAACTAGACATCCTGCTGTGTTGTGTCTGCTGGCAAATTTCAAAGGACTATTCTAATATATGAGTTTGACAAAACCCCAGAGAGGGTAATGGCTGCACATCTGCGTTTTTGCGTTTCTTTGATGAGACTCTGCTACTCTGCTAGAGATTTTTTTTTTTTAATGTTTTGGAGTATTTTCTGGTGACTTTGAAAAAGGAAACTGTCAGCGAGAAAGGCAACTATATAGCCTCATATTTGCAGCTCTAAGCAAGCAAAGTGTACAACCACACCCTTTAGTCGTCATTTTGTAGGTTAAAAAAGGTTCAGTAGTAAAAACAGAAAATATTTTTTTCTTCCAACTGCATATTTGTCTTATTTGTCTAATACTTTTCCAATATTCCTATTTTGTTTCCCACACATTTTACAACATCCCATCGGTTTTATGTACAGTTTTAAAGGAACAGAGTTTTCAGTGCAAATACAATTTCTTTTCTTTTTTTAAAAAATTGATCACAGTCTGTTTTCAAAGATCTGCAGTATTATTGGATCATTATAGTCTGTCTGATCGGATAAACAAAACGCTGCAATGATAAATTCAGATAAAGCTTTTCATCGCTTGCATCATCACTGACAACTTTATCCCTGATATCCTAAACAGAGCATAATGCAATCACGGAGGATGTCTGTAATGGCATTACACTCTGCTTACTTTCAGTCAGTCATCGTCTGACCCCATTAACACAGCTTAGAAATCCTGCTATCACAATATGTTCTTGTTTAATGTCTGAGACAGTTTTCAGTTTGGTTTACACTACGATGTTTGTGTTTTAGAAAAGAGTCTTAACAGTGAGGTTATATAATCAATAGTCACAGGAAAAAAAAAATCTAACACATTCGGTTTTGTCTTCAGTGGGGAGCTTTTGAATCAGCATCTGATGCCTCTGCAGTGGTCACAGATATATGTCTCCTCCAGCTTTGATCAACTGTGATGGATACATAACACAGTGGTTGATTTGCAGCAGCAAGCACAGCCATAATATAGCACACCTTAACCAACTGGTGCGCCAACACAGATAAAAGAGACTCCCTGGGTCCATTTTACTAGTCTGCACAGCTAGCAGCCGTCCTGCTGTTTAAGGATTGCCCCTGCTGTTGGTGTCCAGCCAAAAATAATGACATGTGAGACATGCAGAAAAAAAAAAGGAGTCAAGTTCTTTTCATTCTACAAGCTGTACACAACACATACTCACGAGTCTACAAAAGTCAGCTAGATTATCTACTCAAAAAAATGTGAAAATCAGTTTCATACAGTAGTGTGTTGTCTGCTTGGTTGAATGAAGAATGGGCATGTATGCTTGGAGACTAGGTGTCAGCTGTATGGAAAAAAAAGCGAGAAACTGACCAGGTGTGATCTTTATATACTAATCCAATCAGCCCCAAATGACAGAGCCTTCCCCAGTTCCACCTACAGGTGACCTACAAAGGCAAAGTGTGTTATAGTGGTGCTTTGATCTAAAAGCTAAAGTCAGTCTGCTAACGTGCTCACAATATCAGTGCAAACATGCAGGTGCTGAGCAAGTATAATGTTTAATGCTAAAGCATTTAGTTTAGCAGGCGAGCATATACTTATACTGAATGCCAAAGTTCATCAGCAATACAAGCGATTAATTTATTTTAATTCATTTAAGTTTAAAAAAGATTACATAAACCAGATGCTCACAGAAGTAATAGGCTGTAGCTTTAAATCACTGTAATCTTCTTTAAACTTGGCCTGGTGCCACATTATTGATTTAAATGGCAGGAAAGTACTGCGTGCCGTGCAGGACGTCTGTCCTTTGTCATGGTATCACCTTGACACTTGGATGAACACTTCAATCCATTCTGCCGAGTTACTGCTGGCAAACTTGGGCACAGTAGTGAGACAACCACGAGGAAACTTCGAGGTAGCGCCCATGTGGGCCGAGGGCAGAAGAAGTCACGTGTGACCCAGTTTTTAGCCGTCCTAGATATAAACACTTGGCTTCCAGTAGATTATTGTCCTCCTCAGCTCATGATCAAAGACAGCCAGAAACAAACGACTGCACCGCGAAAGATGGAGAGACGCACAGGGAGGAATGTAGAATGGCGAAGAGGCTGTGTTAAGAAGAAAGGATTTAGAGAAAGAAAGATATGTAAGAGCGAGCCAACGCAGGCGTACATGTGCAAGGGGAGATAATCTGACACATGTAAGCAGACCTCTATACACAGCCGAAGGATGGTTCAACTTGAACTTCAGTCTCTCATCTGTTGCTGTCTACTTCCATGTTACAGGCATCAATAGTTTAAAATAGTGTACAAAGAACTGAAAACATATCAAATCTACAACCCCCTGTGCTTTTTCGAACTTTGTAGAGCATTTCAACTCATTGCTTCACTGACTGGTCTGTACTGTGTTGTTTATTCTCTTTGCTTTTATAGCGTAGACTGAGCGTTTAGGCGTTGGAGAAGTAAATGGAATTCATCATATTCCTGTCATTATTTGCAAACATGAAAAAACATTTTCGCAAAATGATAATAGTTTGAAAAAGTATTCAGTTATCATTTTTACACTCTACGAGTCTTTGTGTACAAATGCAGCTACAAGTGTGCAAAACTACATGGGGAGTCCACCGAAGTATCAAACATCTGAAGAAATGCTTTTGATTTTTAAAGATTTTCCATTCTTCATTTTCCAAAACATGAACAACACATCACAGAATGTATTCTTTTTTCAAGAAATAAGTTTCAAGAAGTAAGTATTCAAGTATTCAGAAGTATTTGAGCCATAAGTCCAAACTTTCTGTAAAGTTTGGAATCCTTTTTAAATGTGCTTTGGCTTACAGAAAAGAGCAGTAGTTCTGGACTGTCTTGAGACAGGCCATCTACTTTGCATGATGGAGCTGTAACCTGCATTTGTCGATTGGGCAAGAAGTTCGTTCACAGACCGTGATTTCTGGAAGTGTTCAAAGCCTTTTAATGCAGTGCCCCCTGAAGGCCAACAGTCACAGGCTGATTCACAATCCTGATTTCCAGATTCTACTTTTAGGATGTTATGTGCTGTAGACAATAAGCTTTTCAAAGTCTTTACTTGTGAGCAACTCTGCCTCTCTGGGATGCTCTTTTTACACCCAATCATGTTACTGATCTGTTGCCAATTACCCTAATCCAGTTGACTCTTTTTTTATAACTCTCATTCAGATTTGAAGATCATTGAATTTTGTTTTTTGTTGACACTTTCCACAGCATTCCAACTTTTTCTCTTTATTGGGTTTTTCTATAGAAGAATTGTGTATCAAGCCAGCAGCAGTTACACTTTACAATTAATCATAGTAAACTAGTTTTCATTAAATGAAAAAAATTGAATGGATTTCTTGGCCAATGACTTGGGCAGCATGGCAGCACAGTGGTTAGCACTGTTGCTGCACAGCAAGAAGGTCCTGAGTTCAATTCCACCATCAGGCCGGGGTCTTTCTGTGTGGAGTTTGCATGTTCTCCCCGTGTTTGCGTGGTTTCTCTCCGGGTACTCCGGCTTCCTCCCACAGTCCAAGACATGTAGTTAGTGGGGATAGGTTAATTGATCATTCCAAATACCCCATACCCCACACCCATAGGTGTAAATGTGAGAGCGAATGGTTGTCTGTCTCTGTGTGTTGGCCCTGCGACAGACTGGCGACCTGTCCAGGGTGTACCTTGCCTCTCGCCCTATAACAGCTGGGATAGGCTCCAGTGCCCCCTGAAAAGGATAAGCGGAAGCGAATGGATGGATGGATGGATTTCTTGGCCAATGACTTGTGCCACAGGAAGGACTTAAACTCAATCTCAACTGGTGCATTTAGTCACATCTCTGCAAACTGGACTATTAAGTTGGGTAGAGAAATCTGATTTTAAAAATAGAAAATATACAAGCCAAGGCTTATTTACAAACAAGTGTTTTTTTCTCACAGTAAAGAAAATTTGTCTTCGGGGTAGAAAAGTGCATCAAAAATACTGCTTGCTTACTCCGATTCAGAGAGCAGGTCTTAAAGCAATTCTAAGTTGTTAGTATGCTTTAAAGCATTGCCACTGGAAAAAGTGAATCCCGAGGTAGTAATATGTGAACTATAAGCATTATTCCTTTTAGTAGCTAGTATGGATACAACATATATTATCTGACAGAAAAGGGTAAAACCTTGACAACAATGCGCTGGAGGGACCTATTAGCCCATTTATATTCACTATCTGCCACAACCTGTGTGGCTGCAGTGTTAACTGAGCCCGACGTGCAGTGGAGCATTCATGTCTTGTCCTTGTCTTTCTGCTTCCCAAGGTCCATCATTCAGGTACATGCAGTGGTAATATTAATCACCATAACCTTCCCCTAATGCACAAACAGCAGTAATGAAAATAAAACATACTCTGATGATCATTTACCAAAACCCAATCTATCAATAAGTGTAGCTCCTTTAATTAAGTGAGAAACAGTGAGTCATTGTCTGGGCCACTGCAGTGAAAACCACATAGGATTAAGGTCATTACAGGTAACAAAGAAAAATCACAAATATTAGAAACTGGAGCCTAGCGATTGAGTTACATGTCAAGAAAACATTCAGAATTTCTGAGACCAAAGATTTAAATTAAAAAACAAAATAACTTGAATTTTTCTTAAAATTAGAGTGCAACATTTAGGAAGAAAAACTTTTTGCAAACATGTTAATGTGTCACGTTAACCACCTTGCAGATAGTGAAGTAAAAGCAATAGGCTGCAACCACAGCAACAAGGTATTGTTTTTTTATTTTTTCATTGCTTGGTAAGAAAACTTTGGCTGAAACTGCGATCTTTTGAATTAAATAAAATGACAAGAGACTGTTTTTAAAAAGTTTTATGTCACGAAAAACATTTTCAATACCTGCCTCAGTGCATATATTTAATTTCTTAGACAACCCAAGCAAATCTGTTAGTAGTTCATTGTTCCGGTCGACTGGTTTCACTCAGTGACGGGTAATTGGTCATTTCTCTACCAGGGACAAATCAACTCATTTGTAAACCTCAGATTTGGTTCACTTTACTAGATTCTCGAGCCAGTCGTGTCAGAACACAAAAAATGGTTAGTGGATATATAACACTGTCATCAGTGCCACTATGCTGTTACTGACTAAAGCCTACCAAGGTCATATTGGCATGCTATGTGCTGGCATTAGCTGTTGGTACAGCCTTGCACGTCCATCTTTGATCTGATTATTCTTTGTGGCAATCTGACTGATCCAACTGGTACCTGTGGTACCAGCACCCAACCCTGCGGCTGTTTCAGCAGGACGATACCCAACCCTACACTGACAGAACTGCACAGGCGCTTCTGAATCACAAAACACTTTCTTGACCAGCAGTCCTGATATGGCTCATATTGAACATTTCTGGGACATACTAGCTAGACATGTTTATCTGAGGCAGCTACAACCAAAGACCACTGCACAGCTGCAACCGCACTCCAGGAATGGAGGGACTTTCCTCAACAATTGATCTGGAAACTTGTGCATGTGCAGATGACAGGTTGCATCTAGAAGAGGTTATACCTTGCATTAAACTTCTTTTATGTTCAGCACATAGACTAGAAATGTTGGTCTAGAAAATGTATTGAAAACGCAAATTTGTTAAGTAGGCAAAGGCTATTAAACTTGGACAGAATTTTCCTCAGACAGACTATAGGTCCAATTCACCACAAGGCTGGTGCAAATGAATCACATGTGCTGGTATTAATGCCAGTGGGTGGCAATAGATAGTCTGATAGTCTCCGCTGGCATTTACGTGTTTTGTATAGTTATTGAATACATGGCAGTTTCCACTGAATCCTGCAGGAGAGTGCCTATACCAAAACTATAAAAGATCCCACATATGGAGTTTAATAGTTACAGTGTTATGGACACAAACAGGGGACTTCCTTTATGACTTATAAGAGCTGTCTAAGGTTTCCTTTGGTTTGAAAGTAACTATTATGTTGTTTTCTTAAGGCTTTCCCTTCAAAGTCCAGGTGCTTATGAAAATATGGTAATTCTTAGCTAAAACCAATAACATTTCTTTCTTGCTTATTCCCACTGCAAAGTAGACTGACTAAGGATGTCTGCTTTCTTTAAATACATTTTTAAATTCTTGCTTACAGTCTTGCATTACAGTCTAATGACAGTGTTTCACAGTAAATTTTGAATAAAACACAACAGAATATGTTGGCTCTACTTCCAAGGCTTTCCAGATTTTCCCAATGAAGACTTTTTAAACAATCCTACATATTACATCTGAAACAGAATGGAATAGAATAAATCAGATTGTGTGAGTTCCCTGATGAAACAGAAAAGTATTTCTGCTTGGTGTCATCATACTCATTATAAGTCACCCATTTATAGATCTGAGAAGGTGCTCTCACATCCTTAGAATAGCCATGAGGTCAAATTGAGAGGAGCTTTACTTTAAACAGACAGAAGTGTGCCGGGTCTGAAATACGCAGCATTTCACACAGTATGTTCTGTCTTCTTTGTAATGCGCTGACATTTGTGCTTCAGATGACACACTTCTTTAATTCACCCTTTTACTGTACACCGTAAGTCCCTTGCTAAAGGTGTTTGGTAGACACTTTGCTTTTTTCCCTCACAGAGCTCCTGAGCCCCCCCACATGGGATTAGATAGCTAGGTGTATTCGGTCAATCTAATAAGGAAATAAAAAGAGAGCTCGAGTTTGATTTTTGTGAAGACCTGTTTGAGATTTATTTCAAAGAAGCAGTTTAAGATATTGCACCATTTTCCCTTTACTGTAATTACCATTGACTCATATTTCAGAAAGCGCAAACTACAATCAAATAGCAAGAAAATGTGCAAATATAAACTGTGAATTAACGTTGCTTTTAATCCACCGCTGTTATGACAATATTAAGAGCAGGGCGCATTGATAGAAACAACTACTGGTTCCCGTCTGGTTCCAACTGAACCAAAAGTGAAAATTGCTCTTTGGGTTTTTTGTTTTCTGTCTTTTTAATGAGTGTAGATAAATAGGCAAGGGAGTCTGAAAAGGTCTCTAGTCAATCAGACAATATCACAAACACACCCAGAGATGTAACTACATCTGTAAGAGGGCAACTGGCAAAAAGTTGTGAAATTGTTTTTTTTTGTTGCTTTTTTTGCTTTATCCTCCCTATCGTGTCGCGATGAATTTTATTTTATCTACCGACCTTTTATTCATGGTAAAATGGGGATATAGAGTGAAATCTATCAAGGCGTGGTTCTTAAAATGATGTTTAATTGTGTTTTCAAGTAAATGTATTGGTGCTTTAAATTGTATTGTAGGAGGTTTGGTTGGCTGTACCAAAAAAATGAAGGTGCTGAACCTTTCTGTGACAGTCTCTAAAACCTTGTGCAGATTTTCACGGGTTAGATTAATTCAGATGAGTGATAAAATATTGATTGCCGCTTTGTGGTTATATAAAAAAAAATAGCTTTGTTGAAACCACAAAGAAGAACTCAATAGGATAGCAGAGCATGAAAAAGATTGCCTAGTGAAACAGTGTCTGCATAAAGAATTCCCTCCCTCTCAATATCTGCCATGAGAATAATAAGATCCCACATTCGAACGTGGTCGAGCACCAACGTAACAATGCGCGTTTGAGAAACTATCAGAGGGGCCATTCACGCAAACTTTGGTTAATCACCCAACTGCTTTTGTCCATTCTCTGCATCCTTTTCTCTCTCACCTCACAGTTAATACACCTCCACGCAAACCCGGGAGTCTCATTCATCAATGCCAGACATGAGTGGATATTAGTAACCTCGCAACAGTGTGCGCGAGTGTATTATCAGCCTGCTGCTTGTCTCCTGACTTCATCACACAGTTGTCCATGTAATGAAGTAATTTCCACAAAGAGCTGAAAGCTGATGAACGCTTTGTTGTTGGTCTGGCCACGTTTGCTTGCGAGACATATTGTTGATCCATGCTGACCTTTTCTGTCGTAGTTCACAGTGGACTGGTGTGACCTAATGTGTGTAAGCGTTACATTCAGGTAGAATATGATGTGCTTTAATCGAGCATTTCCATTGCGTGATGTAAATTCTCATTTGATTAAATTTCAAAGGGAAATATACTTTTTACTTTAGCTGGCAACAATATGAATAAACTATCATAAAAAATATGTAACTAAAGTCATGTTTTAGGTGCTTTTGATTTACTGATTTTTGAAAAGGGCATTTTCTCTCCAAACGTCTCACACAGCTTTATGTTAATTTGATTCACAAAAAAAAAATGAGAAAATTTAAAATGTGAGATTTTTAGAAAAATATATTTAAATCCATGTAAAGGAATTACCAGACCCTTTGAAGTAAATATATATTTAAAAGACATTTCAACATGAGCAACAACAAATATATCAGCCTTTTTAAAAGATCTTTTTGATGTTTGATAGGAATACGTGAAGATATTATGCAACAGTAAAATCAAGGTGCACTCCAGCAGCTCTCCAATAAAGACTCTTATACACGGTGCATTCCCAAGCAGACTACTGGGGCACTTGGTATATACGGATTAAAAGGAAACTTAGGAAAAGACATGGATATGGAATATTTGTGTGTGCAGGGGTGGTGTACATTTATTCAGTTTTGAACTAAGAACATGTAATGGAAGGCAAAAACAGAGGTGTATGTAAACAGAGGGTGCTGGAAAGTATTGGCAGAAGGTCCATGTGTATGCCCCAGGTTCCTGACACTGGAGTGACACGAGATCAGGTCACCGTCAGGGGGTCCTGCAGGTCCAGTAGGATTGGTCAGGTCAGCAATGTTATTGTTTTCCAGTTAATATAGTTAGCTTTTTCTCTGTTTTTATTTTACCATCCCTGTCATTTATTTTTGTGGCTTGAGCTTTTATTATGAAGCTCTGAGTCATCCCCGTACCATTGCATGACCCCTTTCAAAACAGCCCCCAGACCCAACGGAGGGAGTCTCTCTATGGGAGGTCAGCAGTCCAGTGACTTTGATGTTGTGCAGAGTTGAGAGGCTGAAAACATTGTCCTGAGTTATCTCCACCATGCTGTTCCCGATTGAGGGTCCTTCGGCGTGATAAGTAAATAAATCTAAATAATATTAACGATCATTACAATCAGCTTTATGTTGCACTTTTTTAGCCCTTTGGTTTGTTACGGAGTATGTGTTTGTAGACAAGTGAAATATTACACAATGGTTAAAAAAAGGAGTTAATCGCAGTAACTGAAAGCAGTGGGCTAAGTTACAGTAACTAGTTACAAAAAAAACCTAAACCTTAAATGGCTAGCAAGAAATAAAAAATATCACAAGTGTTAGATTAGAAATAGTGACCACCTATTTTAAAGTTGGTTCAAAAAAGCCATTTGAAGCTCAGAGTTTTGTATATAAAAGGATTTTTCAATATTTTTGAAGGGTTGGGAACTACTTTTACAAAACATGTTAAAGTTAAGCCTAGATTATGGTCCTTACCTTGGTTCTTGTGTAGACCAACTATGAGGTAACAAAATTGAGCACCACAGCCAACCTAAATGACCCCCAAAGTGCTCGCAGTTGCCTGGTTTTGAACCCACATCCCCTTTTTAAAATCTGTGCAAATATTTTGCATGTTAAAAACATTTTTTGAGTTTAATTTGTGGCGTTTATTTTTTTGAACCAAACATGATTTTTCCAAACAAACAGATCTGACCAATCAGACCGCTGCATTTGGCAACACGTGCGTGGTAGCTCGAAACTCACACTGGTACTGATAATAAAAAAAATTAAATAACACTACAGACACACAGTCAGACATTACTCCGGCTCAATCGGCTCTCTGAAATGATTTCTCTGCCTCCTCAGATGTGCTCCTAACTTTGCCAACGAGAGCTCAAACTGCCCCACTGACATTCTGAAATATGTACGATGCAGCTTCAGATCATGGATAAAACCATGAACGTCTCCCTGCAGCTGATTGGTGTTCACTTTAGTTTGCATAGGGTTGTATGTAACAGACTTAATTCTACCCAAATACAATTATGAACACAATTTTATTTGCAATTTATAATATTTATATTGTAAAATTACTACTTTAAATTGGTATCTTGTTGAGGTTCTTCATGTATTTAAAAAGAGGAATGCTCTGAGGGATGGAGCTGTCTGTTGAGTGTGTGAACATCATCCTCATGACAGCTCATGGTAAAGAGAGAAGGCGTTAAAGGGCTTATTGAGCATATGGCAACTCTCAGAAGACTTTCTTTGAAATCCCTTCCCTCCGTTTTCTCAATAACTGCACAAGTCTTGCCTAGTTTATATTCCCAAAGCATAGCCTCATGTCTCTCTGTGACCTCAGTCTAAGGGGGGCATTATAGACTCTGCAGGGTGATCGGTGGGGGTCAGAGCCAGCATTTAACCCTCTGTAGCCTTAGTAACCACTCTCTCTCCTGGACACCTGCTCTTTTTTCATACTGGGAGCCAGCTTCTCACTCAGAGGTGATACAGTACCAAAGGTAAAGCTATTTTTAAAAGAGAAAACAAAGACACGGGTAGTATGATTCTGAGTGACTGTAGAGAAGAGATTTCAGGCAAGAAATAGATTTATTAACAGTATAAATACCAGTGAGGGCCAAAAAAGAAGAACACTACTCAGACACAAGTTAAGATGCTATTTTACTTATGAACAACCTGTATTTCTATTTGAACCCAATTGGGGAAAAAAAATCGCAACTGTATGTACGAGGTCCCAATCCCTTGCCAGAAAGACAGACTGAGAGAAAACAGAACTAGAGGAGCCAAGAGGGAGGAGGTTCATGGAGGATTTGGGTCATAGATTGCCAAGAGGGATCCTATTGTGTGTATGTGTGTGCATATGTGTGTATATGTGTGTGTGTCAGAATGTGTGAATGTGTATGTTTACGTTTATTTTTTTTCTGTCTTTCGGTGCTCTCACATTTCCCTGTATCGGTTACACAACCGAGTCTTTGCTAAAAAAGATTATGCGTTTAATATTATTTTTTCTGTTTTTTGCAAAGGCATACACATGGGACAATTTAATGGGGGCAATAATTTACTATAGTTATTTAAGCTCAGTGTCATTTTATTTTAAACATATATTTCAAAATCAGTTTTAGAAATCTGTGCAGTGTTGGCTGGTTGCACATTCACTCCTGTGGGCCATAGTGAAGCATCCCAGATATATTTGGGATGATTGGCATTCATTACTGAGTAGAATAAGGTACATTTGAACCGTACTTCACTCATTATGAATAATACATGCGAAATTTGTGGTTTACTTTGTGACATAACCTGTTAGGTTGCTGTAAACAGTGGCTGATGAGATATTTCAGTGCAGCCTGTTTAAAAATGCTATGTTAAAATAGCAAGAAAAAAAAAAAACACAGTGAAAAAAGGCCCAGTTTCTGTGAAAACCTATTCTATGACCTAATTATCTGAAGGAGCTGTCAATGATTCCCTAAACATTTCATCATCATAACCATCATCCAAGACTTCAGATTCTTATAAACTGGCAACAGACACGCTAATGTTAGCTCCCGGTCCTTTGATAAATTTGACTTTTGTGCTACTGAATACAGCAGACTGTTTGGCTTCAGCTGTATATTACATTTGGTCAGGTGTTCTTTGATTGAAGATGTTGCTATTGCCAGATTTACATTTCGCACTTTAAAGGTTGCAGCAAACAAACAAGTCTTTGCTTACGTGTTAAATCAAAATCTATATGTTGGTAAGTTTGCCAGAACAATACAGATTTTGTTAGATTTTATATTTTAAACAATATACACATGTAAAGTGAAGTAAATATTAAGGTTATATATGAATTATTATGCAGTAGAACAGCGGTCCCCAACCTTTTTTGCACCACGGACTTGTTTATGTCCGACAATATTTTGGACCGTCCTTTACCAGTACCGGTACCAAAAAAAAGAACATTTATTTATAACACACAGGAAAAGGCACAGGGAAACTGAGTTAATGATAAAAACAATAAATTTGATCGATACAAAAAAACCCCCCCAAAAAACCCCTGAAAACCATAAATTTGACACTAGTACATCAACTCTCGTGGCCCAGTACTAAATGACTTACGGACTGGTACTGGTCCATGGCCCGGAGGTTGGGAACCGCTGCAGTCGAAGATTTAATACCCAGTGGAAAGCTTTATAAAATGTCTCAAGACATGATGATGGTCACCCATCATCTGCAGCCATTCACCAGCTGCATGTGTGAATGGCGAACGCAGTCATAAGGTCACTCAGCTGAACTGTCAAATTTACAAATGTTCACGACTGCGAGATTTGTATTAAATATTTGTATACGCCATGTAGATGTTGGCACTCACAGTCCCTTAGGCAATGTTTATGCAAACTTTCATCAAGGTTGGTTTACTCGTCTCGGGATATTGGGTTCTCGCTAATAAAAATATTTTTATACGCACACACAAACACACACACAGTATCCTCTATTGCAGGGTCACAGTACACTGGGTCAGCCAAAAACCACAATGTCTGGAGCGCTGATCTGTAACTGTTAAGGGCCTTGCACAAAGGCATGCTTTTGGCAGTGATGTTAGGTGCTGTGGGTGAAATGCCAGTCTGTCTCTAAGTGCTGGCCTGCATCCAACCAACACCCTCGAGGTCGAGGGGGTGATTGGACCACTGACCTGCAGAGTGATGATCAGCCTGTATAAGTGCAGGGATAAAGAGGCATCATCCATCTGCATTAATGTGAATGTGGTTACTGAAGCGATCAAAACTGACAACTAGCTGAAATCTGTAACCTTTTGGCTGGATTTAGCCGTTTGATGGAGTGTTTAAAGTTAAGAAACAGTGGAGTGCACTTATTTTGTAGCTCTCACGAGCAGTCATTCTTGCAGAGATAATGCATTTACAGAGCTCCGGCATCTGTCTGTTATTTTCTGAGGTAAACTGCTGAGATTCATTGGACGTTTCCTCTGTTTATTTGGTTTTAAGCGTTCAGGGGGAGGTGATGACCTACTACGCTGAACTGTCACCACATGACCTCGCAGTGACATCGCTGTGGGATACGGCCTGTGGACTCAGCATATCAGCACCCATCTTCTGTCAGTCATATCGGCTAAGAGGGGGACCCGCGGTCAAAGGTGACACTTAAATGTTTTCTGTTGCCGCACTCTGTCAGCACTGTGTCTGAATACTTGTAAATATTGTTTTGACTTGAGAAAATAACATCCTCATGGTTTGGTAGCTGAGTTAACTCAAGGACTCTGCATTCGCTCACATCTTTCCTCTGGAAGACAGATTTCAGCTCTGATTATAACTTGTGAAAGGCACAGCATTGAAGCCTACTCGCTCCAGGAAGAGTATTCATGAGTAATCAGATATTTTTGAGAGATTTTGGAGAAAGAACCCGAACCAGATTGCATAAAAAAGTGGCTTACGGACAAAATCTGCCTTTGTCAATTGAGTTGTCCTTCTTTCTGTTTTGTATCATTTAATCTGCGTTTATCCATGGATGTTCCTGATCTGAACTTTCTTATTTCACACCAGTGCAGTTTCAGAATCTGTGGATCATTTGCATGTAATTGTTGAATTGAGTTAGAGATCGGAGGGAAGGTCGCCGCACGGGCCAGCTTTATCGAGAAATTTCATAGACTCAGATTTTGTTATGGACAGAATGTGCTTCATTAGCACAGAATGAAGCTGTTGAGAGTTTCTCAGCTGGCCTGGAAGCACACGTTAATAGACTGGAATCAAATCGAAGGGTAGAAAATGTGAGAAAGCTCTGTGGGAGAGAACAGTCGGGGAGCAACTTTTCAAGTCTGAATCAAAGTTCATTGACTGCATTTATATTACTTCGCTTGAATTTGCTCTAAAAAGAAATGCACACAAAACTTTCCTAACTTTGGGACAAAGATATGCACAGTATGGGTGCACAAGCTATTTAAACATATTTATTATAATTGCGGCACATTTCTCATTTTCTCTTGATTGCTGTTTTAATTTGCATTATGCTGCATATTTGTCACCTTCTCTGATTACCATTATAGCCTTGGGAGTCACGGCTACAGCTTTGACTTTTCGGTGTTATGCAAAGAACTGTCATGGCTGCGTCAACATCTGTGAGTGCTGCAATAGTTTAGGCTAATGTTTTAATTGGTTCCTGAGAACAGAGGGCAAGCCAAATTGCTTTGATGTCCCAGAGGCTTTCTCTCTTAATGAGATATTCTCCCCTCTCAGGATCAGAGGGGTCCTGACCCGTGTGTCGTCACAGGGATATTATTGTAGCACATTTGCCTCTTTCTGATAGAGTACACTGAGAGGTTAATGAAAACAGAAGTCAATGAGATGTCTGTACATGCAGAGGGAAGTGCAGGTTTCGAGCACATCCTACTGTAATGGAGAACAAAAGAGGCAAAGAAACAAAGGTGGATTATTGATGGCGTGAAGAATTTATTATTTTTTTCAGTCTGTCCTGATCGAGTGCACCCATCACGCTCCGCAGGGTCCAGACGAGTATCCTTCTTGCCGTTTTTGCTGTGAATAAAACCGGAAGCTATTCCGGATCCTTTTAAAACTGACAGCACAAAATATTTTAAGATAGATTTTAAATGAGATTTTTCAATAAAAACCCTCTGTGTGTTTCCCTTGTGTGGGCAAATCCACTGCAAGGTCCATCCTCACCTTTCATCGGTTAATAAAAGAGAAGACACGAAAGAACAAGGCAAGATAGAGCCGAGACGCCGATGTCCCTCACCTGTGCTCACCCGTGACAAAGGCTCTTTAAACAGGGGTGGACAAATGAGAAAAGATTAGAATCTGAGTGGGCTGTCAGTGTTGAGTGGGTCCATTTCCTTTTTGGTCTCTTCACTGTGACAACTGAGGGAAAGAAAGGGAACAAGAATGGGAAGAAAAGAAGACAGTTACACGGACATACTCGGCCTAAGGCCATTTTTTTTTCATTGTTCAAAGGGTCTTTTGTTTATACCGATGATGAAACATAGATATCAGAGATATGGCAAGCAGTCCTACTCTGCTGATAACAACATATATGACACCTACCTCCTCCCCGCCAGCCAAATAAAGATACAGCAGATACCTAGCTGAGATCTTATTCTCTCTGCCTCAGGCCCCCACAGTACCACCTTTCTTGTGCTAAATCCTCCTCTATAAGCAGCTAAATTGATCTGATACACCTTGTTTAACCCCCTGAAGGATCTGTTAGATTAAGAATGAACTGATGATATTACCCAACAATCCATTCAAAAGTGAACCCAGATGATAACCTCATTTCCAGGGAAGAAAAGGAACGCACTGTTAAAGCAACACTCTGGTTAATAGCTTGTGGGTGAATGTATTTTCATTGCTGAAAGGGATTTGACTTTATGAAGAGTTCTTAAAGTCCCCATGCTTAAACAAATTCCTTTTCTTTTTGCTTGCTGTTTATACTTATTACTTTATTTTCTTTTAAAGAAAAAAAATAACCTAACAGTATTTATGTGTTTATGTGTGCAGAAATGTACAATCAGATTCCCGATGTGTGCTTTGTTCTTACTACTGTCACCAACCAGTTTTCTCATGAAGGTTAAAGTGAGCATGAGAATTTGGAAGAACTGTGATTTAAATATGTGGCTGTTGGTGCCAGATGGGCTGATATGAGTACCGGTATCTGAGTAACTGATAATTTAGATGCAAGGAACAGAGATGAAGGTAGGTGAGTTTAATATCTTGGGCCAACCATCTAAAGCAATTGCATGAGAGGTGAAAAAGAGTGCATTCAGGGGACAGTGGGTGTAGACAAGTGTCAGGGGTGACGCTCGTCACCAGGAGGAAGAGTGAAAGGGAAGGTATAGGAGATAGCTGTGAGACTATGATGTATCATTCAAAGATGGTGGCACTGACAAAAAGACAGAAGGCACTGTTGGAGGTGGCAGAGTTAAAGATGTTAAGATTTTAGCTAGGAGTGACCAAGTTCATAAATGAGAACATCACAGGGACAACCCAGCTTGAGCGGTTTAGAGTTAGAGAGGCGAAGCTCAGATAGTGTGGCCATGAGGAAAGGAGGGATTTTAGATGTATTGGACAGAGGATGCTGAAGGTGGTGCTACCAGGTGGGAGGGAAAGAGGACGACCACAGAAAAGGTTTATAAATGGAGTAAAGGAGGAGATAAAGATGGTTGGTGTGTGAAGAGCAAACATCCAGTGAATAGCCACAATTGCCAGTCTGCTTTGCATTAGTAGGAAAATAAAAGTAATTGAATTGAATTGTAGAAATGAAGAGAAGTGTGTCCAGTAAAGCAAAAATGGCAACTGAAGAAACTGAAACAATAGTGTTCAAGGTCGTAAAATACAAAACAGGCACAGAGAGACAAGTATTCCATGAGGGATTGATGATGGTTGAAATCTATGTGCTGATATGCGCAGGACAGTGAGTATGTCCCCTGACACGTGAACCAAGTCTAGCTGGGTTTTTTAAAAAGAAAGATATTTTTAAAAATCTAATTTGATGGAAGAAGAAGAAGCTGGAGGAAATGGACGATCTGATCCGTCAGCCCAAGATGAGAAACTCACCACAATTACTGGACAAGCATCCATAAGTGGGATAACCTTTTAACAAGAAATGTGGCGGAAAGTGATGTAATCCAGCATGGATGAAAGGGCATAATTTCATGGTTATTTTAATGCGTTTAGCCAACACATTAGTAAATTGACGGTATTAAATATTGTCTTCTGTTAAAAACCTTTTTAATGAATACAGTTGCCAAGCATTTACTTAAAAGACCCATGTTTACATTTTCTAAGAGAACTGGGCATTCATCACCCCTGTGTGCACACGGTCTGATGCTGTTTTAGATTTGTTTGCAAAGCACATTTACGAGACTTCTCTGTAAAGCAGGGCCTGCTCTTGTCACTGAGGCCCAGTGAAAGGCGCTTCCTGTTTGTTCCGATTCACCAAAAAATGGCACTGTCATCTTCAAGACACGATAATTGCCATAAATTATTAGCGCAATTAAAACAATATGTTAGCGAAAACAACTTGTGGATGAATCCTTTCTGCTTGAGCGACATGACTGATGTACCTGTTGTTGCTGCCGTTATTCCTGCTGTGTTTGCTCTGCTGCAGAGACTGCTCAGCACCCTAGCTGGAGCAGGTAGCCGCTTTGACTGACATGCTGATTTGGTGCATTCTCCACTGCTGTTCCTCTCCACCAAGCCGAGAAAATTAGATCTACAGTCACTGTGCTAATGTCAATCAAAATGCCTCTGGTGCTTCCATTGTACGGCGGCGGCTGTTTTTGTGCAAGCGTCTCGAGTGTTTCCGTGTGTTTATGTGTCGGCATATGTTAGCGAGTTGAGTGTGTGTTTGTTGCAGCCCTGTGCTCGCAAAATGAGTGCATTGACCTGCAAAGGGAAGGTCGTACAAAGACATGCTACCTTGTAATGCAGTTTGGAGTTGAGGGCTTGGCTAGCTCACCGTGCTGCTAATCTAATAGAGCTCATTCATGCTGACGGCAGGCAAGTCTGAGTCTGGTTGGGAGGTAAAACTTGTGTGTGCGTGTGGGGTAAGAAATCAGTATGGTTGCTGACTCTGAGAACAGTTCCTGTGGTAGTTTAAGTGTAAAACGGATCAGGCGAGCAGAGAGGGGGGAGCAGATTTTCACGGCGGGAACAGTCTGTCACAGCTGGCCTACTCGCTGTCTCATAACCTCATATGGCTTCTCGCCTCATTGGCTCTGCATCACCGCATATCACGACCGGGGCCGAGCGCTTGTGCACGTAAGAGTGCATAACAGTATTTTAATTCTGATTGCTGTTTGCGTATTACTGTAGACGGGGGCAATGTGGGTGCTATCGCCTATCGACGGTTCAGCGGGGAGATTCATCTCGGAGCCTATCCAGAGACAGATACAGTCATTACAGTGCTGCACAGAACCACGGAGAAACACTGCGCCGCAACACAGAGCTCTGACCCAGATCCGCGACGAAGACGGTTTTTCATCTTCTCCCTCTCTCTCTCTCTTTTTAGAACAAAGGCTCATCTAGCCCTCAGATATATGCCTCCATTCCACTCATTTGTGCATTTCCACCATTTTCTACTATTTCTGTGTTTTTGGATTCTTTGAGATAAAGTCCCTGTGGTGGATGAGGATGCTCTCCGGAGTCTAATTGACGAAAGGGTGCTATCCGGTTTTAGCATGCTCTCCAATTAGGAAAAAATATAAGGGGGAAAAAAAAAACACAAGTACACTTGGCGAGTATGCGTATGAGCGAGTCTATAAGACAGTCTTGCTCGACACAAACTTCCCCTTTAATCAAACTGCTCTCTGGAACTTTCTCCTGGTTTGTTGGAGCATGGCTGATATTTCATCAAGTATTTCTAAGCACGTCAGATATGATCAACCTCGTCCAAGGGCTCCCGCTCTTCACTCTGCATTATTCTCCCAAGATTCTTTTTGATTCTTCATGGAAAATTAAATTAGCATAAAATCAATTAATACATTAATTAGTAGTCTTTAATTACACTAACTGGAGTATAGTTTTTACTTCCAATTATTTATTCCGTAATTAATAGAGTGTAATTAGTGCGGCTGTTATAAATATTAACCACCAGTATAATCCCAGTAGGTGAAGTGGACATCTGAGGTTTATTAGCAAGTAGCCGGGGCTGATAGCGGGTTTGTTGACTCCCTGAGCAGCCAATAGTCGAACAGAGGGATCTACTTTGACATCTTAGCTAATAGGGAACATGGCCTCTCATTATGCATTGTAGTCTGCAGTTAATTGATTTTAATCAAGCTAACTGTGTAAAGTTTTGCCTTCCTACATGGGGACACATGGTAATTTCTTCCTTCATGCCAACCTGTGATGCATCGTCAGCTGTGATAACTACGTGATTTTTATTAGACAAATCTATTGCATGCAGAAACCTGATCTCATGAAGCCCCAGTGTTTTTAATAGTAACTAACACAAGATTCTTTTCATGGTGATTAAATGGATTTATTATTTTCTCCAAGACAACTTTAAAAGCAGAGGTCGTGTGTAATTTGCTCACTGCAGACATAATTAACTTTTTTTTTTTTTTGCAAAGCTTAAAGATAGTTAATTATCAAAACTTGATTTAATATAGTCTTGATTTTCTTTTTAATCATCCTTTAGCCTTCCTACTCCTGCTCTGCACTTTCTGAAAGGTGCAGGCGAATGGTGCAGATTTAAGGTGCTGCCACAGCTTTGCGGGGTTTTGCTTCTTTTCCATCTCCTCTCAGCTCTCGCTCTCGCTTCCACTCGCATCCACTGTTTCTCTTATCTAGCTGCTGGGACCGCTGCTGAAGGTGATATGGCAGCTAATTAGCAGAATTATCAGTGACCCCGTTAACAAGCCCGTCATTTAAACCTGTACTTTTCCTCTGAGAGTCCAACACTTCTGCCTGGAGCCCAAAGAGAGGGAGGGAGGAAGAGCATAAATGATTGAATAAAAAAGACGCATTAAGACAGATAGAGAGCGAGGAGACAGACACAGTGACAGACAACGGGACGGAGAAGGAGAAAGATGTGAAATCAGCAGATGCTCGTGTGCTGGATTGAGCCAAGAGGCTCAGAAGAGAAGAGTGCAGCATGGTGAAACAACCTCAGTCGTGAACTGACATTTGAAAGGTTGAATACCACACAAAGACGACAGAGAGGTGGCGTGGCACTGCGGAGTAAATAGAGACGTTTGGCACTGATGGCTTAATCTGGGAGAGCATTTTCCAGGGAAAAGAGCAGAGGAGTAATGAATAAAGGCGATGAATAGGCCGAAGTGATGATTTGAGTGTAAATGAGGATGGACAGCCGTGCTCCTCCTGTGCTGTCCTCACTTCTGAGTCTCTGACAGCCCACAGCATACAGATGGCACTGCTAATTACACACTGCAAAGGGAGAGGGGCAGCTTCTGCTTTCTCGCTCTGCAAAATCTAAATCTAAACGATGCAAGCGCGCTTGTTTTCGTGCACGTTTGTGCGCTTTCTTCAGCTGTCTTGCTGACATGTGTCTTTTTAGCTGCTAAAACTGTCTCGTGTCTTTGTGATAAAGGGAGAACCATTTCAGATGACTGCCGCAGTTGGACATCTCATTAGTGTCCAAACAGACGGAGAGACAAATGCGCACAAAAAAATACACAACAGCGTTTGGTGTCTAAAAGCACAACGCTGCACATGTGTGCTTTGGGCATATGTGAAAGGTGAGGTGGAGTAAAGTTTTGTATGGGGAGATCTAAAGTTTGCTAACGGGAATTGATATGTTGGATATGTATAATAAAAATAAATAAAAAACAGGGTTAAAAATCCACCTGACATCTATTTTATTCCAAACGCAACAGAGGAGCAAATGGTGTATCTGATCAGCCAATCCACCCCGTGTTGTAAGGAACACAATAAAGAAGTCAGTAGATTAAAAATGCAAACACAATCTGGAGATGGAGGTGTGGAGCCAGCAGCTCTTCGTCTAACAGCTCACAGTAGCTGCTTCTTATTCTTCCATTGCTCACTGCAATATTTAAAACTCATCAGCTTCCTAAAAAATGCTGAGCGTGACTGTCGTCTTGCTTCTTTGGGCTGATTTTTCATGAATCCCTCACATATACAGTAGGTAGGCGAATTGAATTCTTCTTGGAAAAGAACCTAACGCTGAAGTTTAATTACAAAACAGACAAACAGGGAGATGCTCTCTATCAGTTTATCAGTATGAGCCACTTTAGTTTTGCATGTAACTCTAGTAGAGCTGGTTTGCAATAAAATCAGAACCACTTATTAATGCTTTACTGCCCCCCCCCCCCCCCCCCCCCCCCCCCCACCCCACCCA
>VUQR01007004.1:10890-24151 GCA_015108515.1 Hemichromis elongatus | reverse complement strand
GCTGGGTGTTGGTGGTGATGGAAGGAGGAGGGGGTTAGTCATGAGGGAGGGAGCAAATGGAGAGGGGGAGAAGAGGGAGAAAGAAAAGTGAAAATCCATTTTGAAACCCATTTTCAATTAGGGGTCCACAAGCTGTTATCACAGGTGTCCCAGAATGGGGGCCCGTAAGTGAAAATGTCTCCTATCCGTTTCTGAAATGAAACCTTATCTGGGAGGCACAAAGATGGCGGGGACAGCGTATCTGTAAATTACTTTCCATCCCTGCTGTTAACGGGAACTTTATTTCTGTCAGATGACATTCCCCTCTATTTACTGTTGATCATTTAAATGGCTCCCTAAAAAGAAGGAGGCCCCTCACTCTTCCTCTATCACCTCCCCTCACCCATCTCCCTGTATCATTTAACCTTCTCTGTCCATCTGAAGATTTTTTCCTTTTTTTTCAGTGTCGTCAAGTGCTCCTTTTCTTCTTTAAACACTTTAGCTACGCTCTCCATTTGCTTGGGGATTTCTACAGTAACCTACACGAAGCCTAACATTTGTTGCCCTTTAAGGCTTAACTTGTTTGCCTTCTAAGACCCTTACTCTCTCACTCTTTTAAGCACACCCATTAAAACATCCCCACTCGCCCACTTAATAACATGCTTTGCAGACACTCTGCAGTCGAAGCGGCGTTCACTGACAATCTTCTGAACTGAGCCCGCTTTTTCAATTCCCATCCTATTATTTACACTCGCTCCCTCTCCTTCCCCGGATCGGCAGCGCTCATATCATAAAACTCCAACCAACCAGAAACTTTTACCATTCTTTTTCTCCTTTGCAAATAACCAGTCCTTTAGCCCCCCCACCCTGTTATTTTTTTTTTTTTATTTGCAAATTATCCCATGACGACGGGATTTATCCGACCAAGGAGCATGGACATCTTTTTTTTAATCGTAGGACCTAACAAAAGAATCAAGGGACTTTGTGGTCCACCTGCCTGCTGAATGATGAGGATTGGCGGGGAGAGCCCCCGCTCCCCCCTCACCCTCACCCCCCCTCATCTCCAAACCCCTCCTAAAGAGCACCAATCACAGCATTGTTGTGGCACAGTCGGCTCTTTTGAGCTGTCACTGCAAAAAGGAGGGGGCACAGAGATGAATGGTACACAGGATGAAGCCACCATTTAGCTAACCATGTGGGAACGCTCTACCAGGACTCAATAATTACTCCGGGGCCTGTTCATCCTGGACAAACCCAACTTAGGGACAAGAGAGCAAAGGAGTAAGGAATGCTTAAGTTGGGAATTATCGCTGCAGTGCACACGAAGGGAGGATTTTGGAGCTTAAGGTTATGACTAATAAGCTCTGATCAGATCAATACCTGTTTCTGAGCTGAATCACAGTCACAGAAAACGCCTGTGCTTCCTGGTAGCAGAGATATCTTTGGAAACATTCACACTAACCAGTCCACCTGGCCTCCCTAATTGTTTTCCACTTTTCACAACTTATCATAGCACGCTATTGCCAGGCGCTCCGTGGGGGTTTCTGCTGTGCTGAGATCAGGGGCCGCTACTCTGCCTGACGGGGGGAAATATTTTGCCGGGGCTTCCTAAGACGAACCAGTCACTGGGGTTCCGCAGCTGCTCACAATTACCTTTTGTTTAGATAGATGCATTGAGGCAGGGGCTACGAGGGTTAAAGTTGAGGCGAGTGTAGGGTTACACCTGATAAGAGGTTATGAGTTCTGGGGTCGAATGGGGAATGTGCTGTAATTATAACCACACAAAGAATGTGTAAGCTATCTTATGATTCCAAGAGAGAGATTGGGATCTAAAAGGGACCTTTCTCTACAGATAAGTATCATCCCTCCCCTCGTCAAGTGAGTTATGGGACTACTGTATTTTAGGGAGTGCTAAGTCGTAGCGTGCCTTCTGACATGGCCGAGTCAGTATAAAAGACTCAAACTCGAGATTTTTAAGACAAACCTTGAGCTGTTTAGAGCTGTAATTATCAGCACATTACTAAGAAGAATACACAATCACAGTTTCAAATTACTGCCATGCTTTTTCCGTAACAAACACTTTCTTACTGTCCCTTTAATGAATGAAACAGATCCAGCCATCTGGGAATGAGTACGAGTGAGAGTGTTCCCAGGATGCTTCATGATGCATTAGCTTACCTACTTCCTGTGATAACTTCCATATGGAGAACAAGTCACAGCGACTTATTTACCCCTTCCTAGACTGTTTGTCTTCTGTTCACACTTGGGATGATCATGTTTGACATCAGCAGAATAAAGAGGAAGTCACAAAACACTCTATCAGGCCACCAGCTCTGCGTCCTACAGCCAAATCTCCATACCCCCAAAAACCTTTCAAATCCTCTCACTGCTAATGAGCGCAGCTGCAGCTTAGGCCATGGTGATCTCAACTCCGATTTTGTCTAATATTTCTACTCCAAGGCTCAGAATTGGGAATGAAAGGCTGAATGACGACAAGCTTAATGAAGTGCAAGCTCCGTGCAGCTTTTGATAGCAAGTGTTGAAGACATTGCTATGTAAACATGTCAAAGTTGCTACCAGTGAGCATTGTATTTGACTCACTGTTAGCCATGAAAATAAAGAAAGAGTTATGTGAGGAAATCAGTGGGTGTCTAAACCTTTAGATGGTCGTTTACATCCTTTAATAATCATCGGACCGCCGGTTAGTTCAGTGGCCCTACAGCTTAAACATGTTGAGTGATGGTTGCTGACACATGTAAACTGTAGATAGAAGATAGATGTAGACACCATCACGTCACCCTTTGTGGACTTTATTGTGACCTTGCGGCAGTCATTGTTATGATTTCAAGGACCAATATGTGATCCTATGTCTTTTGTTATTAGCTAGTACAACCTAGCTTGTTAGCATTGCCTAAATGGATGCATCACACAGAAACAGATACCTGCTAACTAATGCTAAGTTAGATACAAATAAAATACATGTATAAAAACTGGAACACGGACTTCTTTGCTGGTCTGTTAGTACAAGTAGCTTCATATATGACTAGCAGATAGGTAGCAGTCACCAAGTGGTCCAGTGGGAAAGTGGTGATGAAATCAAATATGAGAATTAAAACAAAAGTCCCCCACTGTACAACTGACACAAAGGGGGAAGTAATATATAGACAGCAAAACTTCCTTTGTGCCAGACTCTAAGTGCTCGATTATACTCCACTGCAGAATCGAGAAGTTGGGGATCCGCATGTGTAGTCATTCCTGTAACACTTTGTTGAACTCCACTTTCTGAGGGACATGCGTTGTAAAGTAAATTTTGCTCACAAGTCTGCATTGTGATAATAAACAGACAGGTATATGGACATCAACACAGACCTTCATGCTAACCATCTGACCAAAAAAAGCTTTTGTGACTCTAGTAAAATAAGGGATGAAATTTTTCATTCAATAATATGTTCATCCACACCTTAGGGTAACATTTGTTATCTGATCTGGTTAACCAGAATGCGCTTTTTATATTGAGTAGTCCCAGCTGAAAAAACAACACCTTGATATAAGTTGTGTCAGTCGTGTGCATTGTATTCCTTCAATTGTTGACTCTTATTACTCAAAGAGTAATCTGACCAATGGGGTGGCTTGTGGCTATATTCCAAAAGATCAAAAGGTTATTGACACGAATTACTGCAGCTCAGTTAGTGGTGACTTGTACCGTTTGAGGTGGTGCTGGAGGCCACTGCTTTCTCACTGATGTCACTTCGTGCTAATGAGCCCTTGGTAGCCACGATGGTCTCCACCCTCTTCTTCTTCTCAGCTGCTGAACTGGCCTGGGACTGGGTTTCCATGACGATCGTTCATTCCTCAAGACCTCATGGAGACAGATAACTAATGGAGAAAAAGACAGCAGATAAAACTGGTGAATGCAAAGATGAAGGATATATTTAGAAGATTATTCAGCTAGCAATAAGTATACTTTTTTTAATGTTATCTGTAGAATGCTTTAATAATAGTCTGTGAGCACTTTGAGGAAAACTTTAGATCCAGTCCTGCCTTTTCATGGTGCCCAGAGCACATTGAGGGTCAATCCAGGAGCTCACACTGATTTATTTTAACTCAAACCTGCTGGGCTCTGATCTGCTTGTCGGGGCCCTGATTTCCTTCCCCGCTAACTGCAGTTAAATATCCAAAACCAAAATTTAGTGTGCCCTGTTTTCAGCTGTCACGCTAAACTTCTGACTTCTTGTCAAAATTACAACGACTCTATAAACAGAGTGAGTCAGGACATCCTGACTAGGTTTTATATCTCAGAATAGAAGTAAAGGCAGCTTGTGGATATACTGATAATCCTACTCTAGCAGTCTTTCCAAAGAGAAAGGAGAAACCTTAAGGGGATACCACAGAGAGAGAAACATTCACAGTCCTGAAAAAACAAGGGTTGTTTGAAGGCCCTTTTGGGAATATCATGGTGCCGGGCAATTTTTCTTTCAAAGAATAAAGGTGGTTCAAGTTAATACTGTCTGTGGGTTTAGAAGGGGTTCAGCCAACAGTCTAGCAGACATGCTGCTCAGTTCAGCACCTCAGAGGCTGTCTACAAGCTCAACTCTATCTAGGTCATGGAGGTCTCTGATTATGGAGACAACACAGTGCTACACCACAACCATTCATTTACACAAAGTACAGGACAGTTTCATTTGGTCCGTTACAAAGCCTTTACTTAGACCCCGCAATTCTTGGATAATTACTGGAAATATTTAGTCTGACTGATTTTCTTTACAATAAAGAGCAGCTAATTACCCAACTGTACTATTTAATTGTCCTCCTCTCTGTAAACACGCATGGATACAAAGGCAGTAAAGTCAGCTGTAATGCAAAGAGAGTAGTGCTGCTGAAAGCAAGAGGGGGGGGGCGAGCTGATTTTTACCAACTCCCCAAGGAAGGAAGGCAAGGGGGAAGTGGTGAGGGGTAAACTTCAGACAAACACTGTGCGCTTTGTTTGTTTTTTTCCCCACCCCCTGAAAAACCAGAGTCTGTCATCCATTCTGACCCGACAACAACATCTGTAAGCAATTGCTGGCTTACAAAAAAAAACAGAGAGGGAAAAAAAAACACAATGCAATTACACCCCTACCAATCAAAACAGAATTAAACAAGAGCTTGTCCTCTAATCACTCCCACATGAATACATGCATAGCCGTCATCTCCAACCAAAGACATTTTTGTCCTACTTGAAGTGATATCATTTCAAATCACTGCTGCATTTGTTTGATAGAGTGAATGCTTTCATTTCTGGGGCGGGGGTTAGGCAGCCTGAGCGAGTTATAATCGTTAGAGCGTGTGCAATACATGTACAGTGCTATGAAAAGGTATGTTCCTCTTTCCTCATTTCTTAGTTCTTTGCATATTTTTCACACCTATGAGTTTCAGATCATCAAACAACGTTTTATATTAAGTAACGATAACTTGAGTAAAAAATCAAGTTTTAAATCATGATTTCATTTGTTAATGGAACAACATCCAAACCTAACTGGCCCTGTGTGAAAAGGTAATTGCCCCCTAAACCTAATAACTGGTTGTGCCACCCTTGGCAGCAAGAACAGCAATCAAGAATTAACGTTAACTGGCAATGAGTCTTTCACATCACCGTGGAGTAATTTTGGTCCACTCCTCTTTGTAGACTTGTTTTAATTCAGCCACATTAGAGGGTTTTTGAGCATGAACAACCCGTTTAAGGTTGTGCCAAAGCGTCTCAATCTGATTGAAGTCAAACTCTCCAAAACCCTCACTTTGTTCTGTTTTTTTGTTTGGTTTTTTTTTGTAATATTCAGAGGTGGACTAATCCAAATACTGTTGAGATTTGAGACACCAACTTCTGGCTGGGTATTCTCCTTCCGTCAGAGAAGTGCTTTGTTAGTTTTACACCAAATGTAATGGGATCCAAACCTTCCAACAAGTTCAGCTTTTGTCTTGTCAGTCCACAGAACATTTTCCCATCAAGGTGTTTTTGGCAGTCTTTGTGTTCCTTTTGGTCAGCAGCGGTTGTCTCTCTGGAATCAACCATGGATTCCATTTTTTCCCCGTTTCCTTCTTACTGAATCATAAATTCTGGCCTTTACTGAGACAAGTAAGGCCTGCAGTTCCTTAGATGTTGTTCTTGGTTCTTTTGTGACTTCCTGGACGAGTCATTGATGTTCTCTTGGAGTACTTTTGCTACGTCGACCACTCCTGACAAGGTTCGCCATTGTTTCAAATTTACTTGAGAGCCACATTGTTATAGATTTTGAGATCTTTTATCCAACTTCACTTTGTCAGACAGGTGGTGTTTAAATAATTTCTTGATCAACAGGTAGGAGGTTAATCAAGTCTGAGAGTGGCAAGTGAAATTGAAGTTTTTCTTTCTAAACAGTGAGGTTACTCTCAGTTAATTCACGATTTAACAAGGTGGTATAAAAAACTGTATTTTGTATTTACTCAGGTTATCTTTGTCTAATATAAACATTTGTTTGTTGATCTGAAGCATTTAAATGTGACAAATGTGCAAAAAAATGAAGGTATCAGGAAGGGACAAACACTTTTCCGTGGCACTGTACATTCATATTAAAAGTTTGAAAATTCATTCACATCGTCAGCAAAAAGTCAAACAAGAGCACGGTGAGAGAACACTTAATCATTGCCCCGGTGAAACTGTCATTACATCATCCGTACAGCTGAACTTGGGTAAAATCAGTGAAGGAGAAAAGAACAAGAGGAGACCTGAGCTCCCAACATGCTTGTGTGCCTAGCTCATATAAACATATGTGTAAGTTCCTATTACACCCCAGGTGAGTCAGACCAAAGCACATGAGCTGAAAGTGCAGCAAATATGAGGTTCAGGATCGGGGATCATACTAGAAGGGGGGTGGCGGAGGAGAAAGCGGGGCATTCCACTGGTCAGGCAAATATTCACAAGTCCAAGCCACTGAAGCGTGTCTGACGGGTCTTTTGTGCTCCACAAGGCAGGCCACAGTTCCAAAGCAGCAATTAAAAGCAGGACCTTTTCACCCATAATCCCTCTGACCTGGACGCCCACACCCAGTCGTGCAGATGTTCCTGTCTGTGCCCTCGTTTTTTGTGCTTGCTCATTTTTGCCTCGTCTACAAACACTCAAAATCAGACCCTCATACAGACACATCAGTCTATGTTTAGAGAAAATTAATAACTTTAACGTAAAATGTCAAAAGAAGTTTTAATTTGCCGTTTGGCCCTTTGACCCCCTCGCCAGAAATCGTGTTGCTAAATCTATACAGCGTGTCACAGAGATAATCACCTGTACGTGGACTTTCTTACAGCCCCTTGGTTGTCTGGCACATAAAGAATGACTCACAAGTAGGCACTGGATGCTGTTGTTAGTCAGAATAAATCTTAGTTTCACATTAATGTTCCCGCCGTAGAAATGTCCTACACCCAATTAGAAAAAGAGGGTGTATCATTATTTGCGTTCGACTGTAATCCTTCCGCACAGAAAGGGAGGCGATTAAACAGGTTTAAAATACCACAATTCAAAGTGTTCCTTCTGAAAAAAAAAAATCGTATTTTATAAGCACATTAGGCAAATCAATTTAACATAAATTATACGCTTCGGTGAAAAAGGCACTGAGTTGAAAGTCATCTGCAAATTGTACACATCAAAGTGAAACACTAAAATAAACTTTTGCCTTTGATAGAAAAAAAAACTGTTTTCTTTCTTTCACGCAGGCTTAAATGAGCACTAATGGTATCAAAAAATCACCGCTGTTTGTTATTTAAAGCCTACAACTTCACAAGTTTAATTTTATAAAACTGCTTTAGGTGTACCTGCGCGCTCTCATCGGGAACACATTTGCAATTGCACGGCACACACACTTAGACACGCACGCACACAATCAGAAACTGGAGGACATTTATATATAAACTCTTGAAGTGTCTTCTTAGATTTGGCAACCCCCCCCTCACAGACAGGGTACTGTATTTGTGTTCATTTCATTAGGGCGACTGTTCAGTGTCGAGGGCCCCCTGAGGGGGAGACTGGCAGCACCGCAGCATTCATCATCATTACATCAGCGACCACCGAGATCTGCTATCTTAGGCTTATCAACACTGCACAAACGCACCGCGGCGCAGCGAGTTAGAGGGGAGGGGAGAGATGGGAGATGGAGACGATTGAGGGAGATTGTGAGCAAAAGTGGGATAAGGGAGAAAATGAATGGAAAAAAAGGGAGGAGTGTGAGACTGAGACTATGCGTGCACGTGTGTACGAGTGCTCACGTATGCATGCATGCGTCCGTGTGCACCTCACTGTGCCCCTGCATGCCTGCACATGTTTTCCTGTATGCACAATGTGTGTTTTGCACATTGCGCAGCTATGCCAACAATATTAAAAGCTCCTTCACAGCTGGAACAACTAAAACACTGAGGGGCGAAGAAGAAGAGGGAGGAGGAGAAGTGTGAGCCCTTTGGCGAGATTAGCTGAATCTAGCAATAAAACAAACTGTGTTTCCTATGGACTGCATGTGTTTGCATTGGATCAAGTCACTGTGAGGGGATGAGATGCCTTAAGGAGACTGTAGAGGTGCTTGGTGGTGGTTAGAGAACCTGTAATGGGTTCAAAACTCCTACCGAGGAGGCTCAATGGCTTCACGTGCTTAGGCCTTGTGTTCAATACTGCACTTTTACAGCATGCCCTTGGCCCTGAAGGGCAAAGGGGAAGGGGCTGGGGGACCGTGGCTCTCATTCACCAGCAAAAACTTAACATTGTGCCCAGATGGCACTAAGTCTGGCCTACAGCTGATGGGGACCAGACTCTCAAGTAAGGGCCATTTAGCAAGAATTAGTCACACCCTGCCACACACACATATCAAATCCCAGATATGCACATGCAAACTGGTTTAGTGCTTGATGTTCTCGCCCTTTTTGTGCAGTGTGGCATGTCTGAGTCATTAAATTTGTTAGTCATTTACACATTTCTGTGTCACGTGTGAGTTTCTAGGTACACTGCAAAGCTATATTGAGACTACTTATGAATGACAGTTTGATGTTTTTGTACATGTTAAACATACTCATTGTTCATGATTTATCTTTATTTTAACGACACATGGTCTTAATAGCATCCCATCAGCAAACAACCAGGTTTCTATCGCAAGCGTAGTGCACAAAAATTAGTAAATGAAAAGCCTGTGTCAAATGAAGACTGACTTTGTTTGTATTTTTTTTTCCCAAGGACAAACAGTGCAACAACACAGAGCATCAGTAGCTTTCAGCACAGTTAATAAGATTATCCTCGCATGCGTCTTGGTCCCTCAGACCTCTCCACTTAAGATGCTTTGGAGGGCTGGTGAGGGACCTTGTGTGTTGCACAGCAGAATGAGCCGAGCGCATCTTACATTCCTGGGTAACAAACCCACACGATGTAATCACAACGCTTACATGACGCCTCTTTTGCGCTCGCTACCCAGTAGATAAGGGGCAAATAAAGCATGTGCCACAATGGAAGCCTTGCTCCTTTTCCCCACAGCCCCATGCTTATTAGATTGTTTATTTATATATTTTTGACTTTGCATTTGTTCATGAACCACTTGTTTCAGGGCAAGTGGGGCTGTGACAACTGAGACAATGGATAATACGGGCAGCTTTGATGCTGCGGTGGCCCAGTTATGCGGTATTGGTTTCCCTTGTTCCTACTTTATCCATTTTCTTCCCATGCTAAAACACAGAGCCTTTCTTTGATCAGACACTTTTTCTGATTCTTAAAGAGGAGCAAGGAAAAGATGCTTGTTCAGCTGATTACTGAAGCCTTTCGCAGACAATGCAAACTAATACTTCAGCAAAATATCCCAAAGGTCCTTGAAAAGAAGAGAAAATGCTAGACTTTTCTTCACACTTTTTTTTTTACTACACACGTTATTTTGTATCTAAAGAGTTTAGTTTTCAAACTAATTGTTGCCAACTGCAGCAGCCGTGCTACACTCTTAGCTAAGTTTTCCATTCAATTAGCCCGTGCACATGGCAGATATTATAAAGCACAGGAGAATGGGATCTGTATCCCATCAGCGGGCCTCCAAACTGCAGCGAGAACAGCTCTGCGTTTGTGGAGGCATTCTTCATACATGTCATTAAAAGGCACTCTACGCTATGCCACAACCAGAGACGCAAGAACAGCATCCTTTGCCGTGCTTTCACAGCAAAAAAAAGAAAGTAAATGTTAAACAGCAGCTGTATGTAACCCATGTGTATGTGAACACGGCACGGGAGGAAAACGGGAAATGTTTCGAGGAGATTTGACAGTATGCGAGCCCGGCTGTCTAACAGTATGTATAGAAGTGGATGCATATGTTTCTCTGCATCCCTTTCAATATGCAAGCTCAATCACTGCGTGTAGAACATGAGTAAGAGAAGCAGGGGGGGAGGGGGGCGACCCAAGGGAGGGGATGAGTGGAGGAAGTGAAATTCCTCCTCACACACATCTTTCTCCCTGCCTCTGTGCTCAGAGCAGGATCAAGCAGACGGAGGGTCCTGTATAAGTGGAGTGGCAGCACGTATGATTTTGACAGTAGATCTTCCACTTAGCCCAGGGGACTGTAGAATACACTCCTCTTATCCTCTGCACCTCAGACAGGAGTCAAACCAGGGCTGTTTGCAGCAGCTGAATTACCGAGTGCAATCCGGAGGCTGTACAGCTACAGGTTAGAGTGTTATCGTGAAGCTGTCCTGCCCACTCGGACTTGAATTTCCTCCTCTTTTCAGTTCAGTTTTGCTCCTTTCTCATTTTGAGCACACTCCCTTTCTTCCCCTCCCTCTTTCCTTTCCTTCATTCCACTGTGTCATTGGAATAAGTGTTGAAGTGGAATGAGTCAGTGCCGCAATGTGATTAATGACGTGCTCTGGCGTCTCCGGGGCCGAACGCTAAAAACAGCCAGGGGGCAGCGTGATAATGCACAATAATAAAGCCAGCAGACAATCAGCCAGGCAAAGCAAGGCCTATTAGCTAGCCCCATCAGGACGGCTAAGTGAGAAATTAGCCCTTCCCAAGCTCCGCCGCAATTCATCAATTGCCGCGCCTGAATCCCCCCTCAAGAAGTCATAATGTTTACTTAAAGACTGGCCTCGATGCCCCAGCGGTGAGCTTTATTGGCTCTTATTAATTTCCGCCCTGGCCCTCGCGGCCATGCCATTTAAACCGAATTAAAGGGGTGAAAATTGGATGAGATGAAGTTGTCTTGGTGTTGGGCTCTCGTATGATAACGCCGGACGTTAACGGAGGAAGACTTGAAAAGAGAAAAATAAGGAGGGAGGGAGAGAGGGAGGGCAAACAAATCGGGATGTAAAGGAATGCTGAATGAGACTGTCCAGAAATGTGCCACAGTCAGTCAAAGGAATGCATGGAGAAAAGGAGGAGCGCTGCTTTAATGCTAGACTTCCTGTGTAGATGGGAAGTGGTCCAAAAGGGTAGCACTGAGTCACATATTTCACAGATGGAGAAAATTATTAGTTTTTTGTTTGTTTGTTTGTGACTTTACATTTATCTTCCATCACAAGTGATTAAAAAATACCTTAAAATAGGGTCAGCACTTCAACCTTAATTCAACATGTCAGTAACAGACAGGAAAAAAGAGGAGGGAATGCACTCGCATGTGCAGGCTTAAACTAGCAGGACTCTTAATCACGCTACCTTTGTCATTACCGATTACACCATAGTTATGTATATCTTATAAAACAAAAAATACCACGCATGCTAAATCTGTGAGTCTAGATTAAAAGTTTGCATTTCTGACTCCTTATCAGACAGGATGAGCAATGTGAGGAGTCCTCCTGATCTTTAAAAACTTTCCCAAACTTTACACACTACCCGATTAATTAATACATCCTAAAAAAAAAACAGTGTAGCCTCTATTGTCATATGTTTTTTTGACAGTTGCTGCTTGCAAAGTTTTCACCTCAGTTTTTTCAGCGCTGTTGTACTGAGCCTCGCGCTGCCGTTAAGTGCGAGTATACAAGTTAAGAGTCTCATCTATGCGAGCTGTGAGTCTGTGTTGCTGGATCGACGGCAGGTGAGGGTGTTCTATAGAGTAGTGTGGAGTATACCGCAGCGGAGGTGTGAGATCAAAGACAGCTGAAGCTCAGAGGGAGTCCCAAAGACTTCTAGCTCCCTGACGGCTCTCCCCACGGCAGCGTCGGGAGACAACTCTCTCCCTTCACTTTCATATCAGCCACAGATTCCCCACCACCACCACCACCACATACCTCTCCTTGCACTGGCTCATAGGCTCCACACATGCACACACACGCACAAACACACACACACAGGCAGTCTCCGAGGATTTGCTAGTGCCGCCAAACCTGTATCCCACCACCTACAGCAACACTCCTACACAGGGAAGCGCGCACGCACGCTGCTGCTCCTCAGAAACCCGTGCATCAAAAACACACAGGATTTTGAAACACCGAGTTCGGAAGAAACTCTCAGCCCAGTGAGAGAGACTCACGCAACTCAAATACCAAGGCAATATCACACGGCATGGCGCCAGGATGAGATGCCATAAGCCTAACAGTACTGCTGAGTGTTCGTGAAAATAAAACTTCCCATAAACTCCAAAGAGAGCAGTCACAAAATGGCCCCCTGAAAATCCCCAGCATAGAAACCGAGGAACAAGACTTGTCGTTAGACAGACAGCCCCCCCCTACCCCACCCTCCCTCCGGGCCTGCCGACTTGATTGTGAAGAAGCCAAACATCTGGGTGTATTTACTTGTTTCAGCTGTTAGCAACCCCACCTCAAATAAATCTGGGAGCTATAACGCCATTTCTCAGGACAGCTCCTAAACAAACACGCTCGGCTCGCTCACCGCCGCATGTTCGAGCGTCTCCAGCAGCCCGGCAAACGCAGGCAAATACATTTGCGAGGAGGAGGAGGAGGAGGAGGCCTTAATTGGAGCGTTTGACGGGCGCCTGGGGTTAATTGGGAAGCATGGAGAGCAGCTGGCTCCACCGTGGAAGTTGAGACAGGGATAATAAGTTCACCCTTTGCAGGAGAGACAGTTAGTGATGAATCAGATCAGAGGAACAGTGTACTGTAATCATCCTCACATCTCCCCTCCTCCACCTTGCACTCCTGACAAGCAGAGACAACCTGGCTCCCAGCTACGCAATCTGGCACCTATCACACAGGACTGGCAGTCGCAAAGAGATCACCCAGCAATGCTTCACACACATGCACACACACACACACACACACACACACACACACACACACACACACACACACACACACACACTCTAACCCG
>VUQR01007003.1:1553-18886 GCA_015108515.1 Hemichromis elongatus | reverse complement strand
AAAGGGACTAAAACACACGCGCGCGCACACACACACACACACACACACACACACACACACACACACACACACACACACACACACACACACACACACACACACACACACACAGGGCTTGGTTTGGCTCATTTTGGCCAAAACCTGAAGTACACTCAGATTCAGACAGGCAAATGAACAGCTGTGAACATCACACACAAGCAGCTGTTTTCATTCAATTTCCTGGTTTATGTTGATGATGCATATGTTGGCAATAACTAGAGTGTCGTTTCTGTGAACGCACTTTTTCGTGTTCGCAAGATTTGCAGACTCGGAGTAATCTGGGTCCAAAACTCTGCTTCAGGTCCCAAAGTCAAAAACTGTCTAAATTCTTTCATTTTTTTAATAAACTGATCAGTGTGGCTGTTCTACCACGTGTAACAATTAATTTTAACATCCAGGCATCCATGAAAACAGAATTTATTAAATTTACCGGAGTTGGAAGTTAGCTCGCTAGTTTCCTCCTAAACATGATACACTATGTTCTGATAGAGATTTCTAAAAAAAATTAAAACATACAGCTCTGCTATCACTTCCAACATAAATGAAGACAGAAAACTAAACAGCAGGGATGTTTGTAGGGTTACTGAAGTTGGGCTAGCTGGTATATAATGATGTGCTACGTGATCGGTAGCAACACAGCTATGTTAGAGTAACATAAACAGTGAACCTGGAGGATGAACGCTAACCTTTTTCCACTTGATAAAAGTTAACGTGAGGGTTCCCGATGGATAGGAACAAATGCAATCGCATGGGAGGATGCTGTAAATGGACCAAACTTCAGTCAGGAGATACACTGAGATAATCCATCCATAATATGAGGTTAAACATTAATATACAGCTACAACGAGAATTCAACATTAATGAATTAATGGTACAGAATTGGAGGAAGCAAGAAACATGAGTTGAGTAAAGTTTGACTATTTTGTTTCGCTTAATTCGGTGCCTGTTATGGCCCAAAAAATACGGTATATGGACAAAAGAACCTACACATTACACCAACAGACACTTCCAATTTGCAAACTGGTGATCGTGGATTCATTGTATTATTCCAGAATGGTGGTTTTTATGCACCTTGTGTTTATAAATTATGTTTATATGCACCTTGCTTATACAAAGCTGTGATGATGAGACTGAAAACAATGGAAGAATGAGCCTGATTGTACAAAGGGAATACATCCAGTAGTTTGATCTCCAACACAAATATACATATACTGAAATAAAGATATACCACAAGCCTTTGCGCTCAAATTTTGCATTCCTCACTTGCTCGTCCTCAGCTGACACGACAATCATCATGCCATCAGCTCTGCCCATCAGTAGTTATGAAGGCTCTGATAATGTAATAATAATGGTCCCTTATCCTACAATAGCTCCAAAGAACATTGCTCTACACAACCGTCTGTATTTACATATGTTGCAAGGCATGTCTCTGTGTGTGAGAGATAAAGAGAGGAGCTGCAATAGATAAATTCATGTGCTTGTGTGTGTATCATCTTTGTGTTGCAGTCTCCTGAAATGTCAACACTCCCTCCCTTCTGTTCCCCCCACAGGTAGCTTCAAAGAGGTCAGCCCTTGTCCTCTTCTGTGGCATTTACAGCTGTTGTCTTCCTCCCTTTTTCCCCACTCCGATCCAAGTCTTGTCACCTACCCTCAACTAAAATTATTCAAATATAAAAGCTGCCACTTTGGTACCACGTCCTTTCAAGTCCAGACAAAAAGAAACCCCTTATTCAATTATTCCTTTAGTGTGGTAAACGATCAGCTTTGTAAGATTAACCTAATAGAAGGAATTACATATTCACAGTTTGAAGCTCCTGGAATGATCATGTTTATTATTGGGTATCCTCCATTCACAGCTATTTTTTAGGATTATTTCCTTATTATTCTGACAATGATTGCTTGGATATATAGAAATACTCTTGTCAAATTTGATTCTAAGAAAAAAAAAAACCCACAAATATAAATATCATATAAAAATATTGCCTTTTTGATCTAACACAGTCCAGAAGGACTAATACAGACTTCACATCAAAAAGCCAATACCAAGTATCAGACATCCATATGCCACTTGGCCTAATCAGAATCTCATTATTGTCTCTGCCATTCCTGAAAGCCTCATTAGGACTCATTCATTCCATGCCCTTATGTCAGATTGAGGCTTAAATGGCCCGCAGACCAAATCCTCCCATCTTGTATTTGGACAAGTCTTGTAAGTGCTGAGGCTGTACAGCAGTTCTTTCAAATTAACTGGACACAGTGTTTACAAAAGAGCCAAATCAGCTCACCAATGAGACAACACTGATAGAACTGAGTCGGTTTACCTAATACTGCAGGAGACAGGACTCAAGTGAAAAAAAAGCAGTTTGTGGATTCAACTAGTAAGCACAATGTATTTACCCGGAAATAAATATTAACTTTATCATTAAATCTTCTACCTATAAAATATGCTCACTGGAGCTTAATGCAGATTAATATGTTTAATATCCAGAATTGGCTGTGTAAAAGGAACAAACCTAAGAGTGTATTTGATTTTGTGTAACTGCCTTTAGAGCAGACAATGACAAACAGGAAAAAAAGGGAAATTCAGAAAGCAATATTACTTTTTATTCTTCTTAGGATTGATTATGGTCCAATTCCAATCCATCCTTTCCCCCTCCTACTGTGTGAAGAGCATAACTCCATATGAAGTAATCCTTGCACCTGCTAAAGGGTTTAATTAACTGTAAAAATATAGCAGCAAGCTTTAGACGCCCTCAGCTTCCTCCAACAGAAATAGGAACTTGTTGTTTAGCATCCTCCCATTTATACCGCTATCAATCATGTATTATGATCTTCTGACTATTTCGTTTCAAATCTTTGAAGCTTTTTCAACATTTCCATGTCTAATGTCTTTCCTTCTAACTTATTCTTCAATATTGCCATTTTAATGGCAAACATTAAAAAGATAACAAACGGGTTATGAAGCACCTTTTAAACGTGACAAAGCCATGCACAATTGACACATTTTTTAAGAAAGCCGCCCCTCCCTGAGCCTGGATCTGCTGGAGGTTTCTTCCTGTTAAAAGGGAGTTTTTCCTTCCCACTGTTGCCACATTGCTTACTCATAGGGCGTCATATGACTGTAGGGTTTTTCGCTGTATATATTATTGTAGGATCGACCCTACAATATAAAGTGCCTTGAGGCAACTGTTGTTGTGATTTGGCTCCTTATAAATAAAATTGATTAGAACTGAATGAATTCTGTTTGTTACCGAGACAGTCCTGAGGTTAGTAACCCAGTCCTGAGACAACTTTATAAGGCACCCAATAATAAACCTAGCTGATTTAAGGACTGCACCTAATCCAGCAGGTCAAATTGAATGAAAGTATCTATGCAGAGAGTGCATTGGAATGCAAGTCTGTTATAATATAACTTATAGATATAGACTTATAATAGAGTTTACAAAGAAATCCTGTAAGCTGAAGGTCAATCACAGAACTGTTGGATCCTTTTTCCTGCCAAAACACTTTTAATGTAATTATAATCAATAAAAATGATGGTAAATGGGAGGAACACTTTATAATTACTACAGTAATTGCAAATGTGAAGATGAAAATTAATGGTTTGAGCTTATAGCTTCAAAGACTTAAAACATACAAGTACTCAAAAAAAAAATAATGCACTAGAACTCCTACTTCATATATGAAACTTTTTTACTCAGATAGCACATAAAAAAGACCTTAACTGGTTCTGTAACAATCTCTTAGGTATTGTGGAAGAGGGTTCATGAGAACTGCCACATAAGTAGTAGTTAAAAACTACTTGCACAGCTGAAGCACCCATTACAGCGCTCAGTAACACCCTCCAGGCTGTTATAGCTTTCAGGAAAAGGTTACCAACACTGCTTCTCCTTAAAATGTTTCTTTAAAAGTAGGGTTTCTGAAAAGAACATAAGGGAAACCTTGAGCTACTGTTTATCACATATTTATAAAACTTTGCACCAGAAATCAAAGCCTCGACTTTTCAAACTGGTGCAAGTTTTTCCTCTATATATATATTCTATGAGTGTCTGCAATGAAATATCAGCAATAGGGCAGTAATAATACAATCATGTATTTTTAAAAATAGTTCACAAGTTTCTGCGGACAAGTAGGCTTCTTCCAATTAAACTATAGGTGAATGAGGCAATCTGCTTGAAACCCTCTTTCCAACTAATTTTACCTATAGAGACCCAGTAACCCGTGTGACTGACCCTTTACTTGCATAATTTTTCATGGGAAAAAGTGTGATCAAAACAAATATTAATAATAATAAAAATGATACATTGCAACGATTTTACCTCCAGCAGGTGTACCTATATATATATATATATATATATATGCAAGTTCTTTTAACCCAGAGACATTAAGATATGGGGGTTGTTATTTAACTATGCATTTGTTTTGATCTGACGCCTGAAGGACGGTGACAAAACAGATGAGCAAACAGAAAAGTGAGCAGAATTTTAATGTCATGAGCCATCTGCTCGCATTAATTTTTTATTGACTTTAATTCTTTGGATAGGCATGATTCGAACTCACGGCAGCTATCATTCTTGTTTATTTTCATATATCAATTAGAGAATATAAAATTCAGATCCCATAATTATCAATGTCATCGCCAATGGGGATATAAATTGCAAGAGATTTATTAGTAGCCTTTATGTCATAAAGGCTGGATATGCACCAAATGAAACTTCCTGCTATTGAGAATCAAACTGCATCGAGGAGAATGCATGGATTCACTGAGGAGATGGAAATGTCAGTTACTCTGATGGAAACCAGAAACCGCCCGATACAGTTTGGGTTAAGGGCAGTGAGATGAATTTGCATATATTTGCTTTTTCCCTAAATTTCCTCCACAGTATCCTTCTAACCCTCTCTTATAATTTCCACTGCCAATCATCTCATCTATAATCCCTTTTCTTCCCTGTCTTTTTCAACCCTATCTTTCCAGGGTTGAATTTTAATGATTAATATCCACCTTTTCCTTTGGTCATTCACAGCATCTGCACTTTCTCCTTTTCATTCTTCCTCCCACTGGTCCATTAAACTTAAATTCACAATTTATCACAATTATCATCTTTACTGTTAACCATAAGTATTTCTGACAAAATAATCAAATGGTTATGATGGTACAGCCTGTACCAACATCAGCCTAATGGTGACACCTGAGCAATCAGAGGGGATGAGTCAATTTTCTATCTACGTGTAACACAATTTAGCAAAGCAATTTTAAACTGTATCTTCAGACACTTTCTTACTAACAGCCTGTTGCAAAAAAAAGAAAATTTCTTCTGATTTCTTTAGTTTTCTCTATGAAATTGCCAAAGTCTCAACATGCCAGTTACACTGGTATAAAGTAGTATTTTTGCACCAACAAGAGCAGTTAGCTGAACACGTGCCACATTAAGACATGATGTGACAAACATAAAACCTAGCAGCAAATTAAAAGTATCTAAAAGTCATACAGGAAAAAATATCCAGCAAAGATCTGACACAGGACCTGAGAGATACACCTGACCCTTCAATTGATTCATCTACTATTTTCTGAAGTGGAAGGGTGGCTGTAAAGAAGCCATTTTTAACAAAGGCAAACAAACAGAAAAATGTGGAGATATCTCAAAATAAAAACGAACTGAAAATCTGTGGCAACAGGTAGCCCCACAGTTAAAGTTCTCTTATAGAACAAAAGGTAGTCAACATCCAAAGAGCTTTGGCATATCCTGCAAGAAATCTGCTATTCCTATAGCTCAGGGGTGCCCAATCCCAGTCCTCGAGGGCTGGTGTCCCTGCAGGTTTTAGATGTGTCCTTGATCCATCGTAGCTGATTTAAATGGATAAATTACCTTCTCAAAATGTCTTGAAGTTCTCCAGAGGCCTGGTAATGAAAAATGTAACCGAACCACGATATACCAGTCTGAAAGTAGCCCTTTAACCACAGGTGTCATCTGAGTTGAGCTCCAACTACTGATTTTACAAATAACAAAGTGACGGAGCTCAACTCTCCACTCGGTGGTTACTACAGCATTACCAACTCGCATACAACTTGAAGTCTGATTACAGACACCGTCTTGCAGAGAAAGAACAAATCCTGCCCTCTTTTCTTTTGATTTCACTAAACAGCAGATGCCATTCTGCCTCCGAGAAGAGAAGTGTTGTGCACATTTGAAATCGAAGCTGTAACAACATACAGTGATTGCCGTCCCACGTTCCTTAAAACGCCAAATGCTTTTGCATAAACAAACAGCTGCACATATTCATGTAAGCAAAGTGTGTTTTATCGACTTACCTCTCGTCGTCTAGAAGCCCAGCAGGTTTGTTTAATCTTCCACACCACCGCTGCCACCAGGAGAAGTGACAGAAAGCAACTGTTTAGACAGAGAGGAAACAATATCAGCAAAAAAATGTCTATTGTTTCATATGGAACATTAAGGTGGTCCCACATGACGTTAATTTAAGTCTCAAGCTAGAGTGTAGCTCCTTTTTGGTTGCAAGCAACCTGAGTGAATGTCACCGTGACTGAGGACATGCTGTTTTTAATTTAGCTGAAAAGTTTTGCTTTTAGTTTGACAATTATACACAGTCTTTCTAAGTGCATAGGGGGGAAAAGGGAGGACAAACAACCGTGGACACAGACACAAGAAAAAACTGTCAGATTATATTTTTACTTGCAAGCTTGATGAAAGCATCGTCTCTCTTTGGGCCAAATGAGCAGGCAATCCTTTAAGTACCGGCTGTGCGTAACACCTCACAACTTGTTGTATTGCTTATTTTTTGTATCGAAACAAGGGCATGTCATTTATTAATTAGTAAGCTTTATCATGTTTGGACAAAGCCATATTAGCCCTTTTCTGCTAATCTAAGTGGCCGTGCAACTTCCAGCAATTCTGCAAAATAATGAGCTCAATTTTGTGAGAATTTCTTACAGTACGAGTACGTAGGCCTCGACGTGATTAAACTCCTGACATTATCAGTAGTCGAGACAGGACAGACTGGAATTTTCAAAGTTTCCTCCTAACAAAACAGGGAAGATGATTTGAAGAGGCGAAATATTCATTTCTCAGTAGACTGAATATTTTGGCTGATTACTTCAATTAATAATCCGACAGCACATTAGTCAAGGGAAATTCAGAAAGGTCCGAGCTCTACCGGGATAGAAAAATATGACTGATTGAGAGCTTCCACTTCATTATCCCTCTGACAGATGAGAATGTAAAGATTATAATCTGCTAAAAAGACATTTTAGATTTTTTTTTTTTTTTTTTTTTTAAATTAAGAACATGTGCCAAATGGTGTTTTTACCTAACCAAGCTCTTGGAAAGTATTAGTGTTGGCTTACATTTGATTCAATCAATTACTTCGAACAATCTAATATTTACTTGAAACAAATATGGTGAAATATTTTCTCATTTCCTTCTAGCTGTTCTCTAATCGCTTAAATGAAGCTCGTGTTGATGTGCAGGAACAAAGACGATGCTGTTTTTAATTTGAAGCACTGCAATATGAAGAGTAAGACGTTGACTTCAGTGATATGCTACATTTCTAGAACGGGCAGTCTGGTCCAATAAGCACATTTCACCCTAGATCAAAACTAGCTGTGACATCGTGGGCTAATTTGTTTTGTGTGTAAACTTGAGATTACCACACCTGCTAGATCCATTGGCCAGGATGTTTGAAGAAAGCGATAACAGGAAAAGAAAAAAATAAGTAAAGTGAAATCTAAGCGTTGATTGAAGTGAAACTCTGCTTCAAATATCATGGTCACACATGAAATTTATTTTAAGCTTTGAAACCGTTTCATTCTTTTAGAAGTACTTGAGCCATCTTAGACACCTTTGAAGATAACAGTGAGCGGCAGAAAAAGGGCTTGTGGGTGTCTGAATGGGATTTTCATGTGGCAGAAATGACCAGACAGATTTTTGGCTGTCATGGTCTTTATTGTATATATTAAAGGAGATTAAATTCCAGTTGCATTTACTGTGCTGTTGTGGGAAGGGGGGGATTAGATTGTTTATTTGTTTATCAAATGTTTATGTTTTGGTTTTAAGGTAATAAAGGACAAACTAAATTGTCCTACAAATAATTATGAATATATGATCTGTTGTAGAATCAATATGGGCATAGAAACATTTTTGCCTTAAATATCGGCTTAAAATGTCCACAGACGATGACAGATGACCACAGGATCCTTTACATCATTAAAAAAAAACATGAATCCAACAGAAAGATGCTCTCTGGGAGTTGGGCTATTCATTATCCTATTTTGTTTCGTTTGATGAAGAAATGCTCACGACAGCGCAAAAACCAGGTTAAAAACCATATTAGAATATTTCTGCAGCAATAAGAACACAAAGCACAATCACGCTAACTAGATTACAACTAAGACGAGTACACAAATTTTCTTTATGAAGTTAGATGAAGAAGAAATATGGAAATTATGGAAAAATACTAAGTGTCAAAAGGCAGTGGAAAAGGTAAAGTAAACATTGAATGAACGCACTTGAAGAAGAGTCATGCTGTCATTTCTTTGCCCTCTACCTCTCATACAAGGAGGCCTAGAAACCCTGTGGGTTGATTTGACATTTTGTCATCAAGCTGATTATGTTTCCTGCGGATTTCATCCCTCTTCAGGAAAAAAAAACAAAAAAACACTGTTTGTCACCGCACCAAGGCTTTTTTCTTTTCTTTTTCACGGGTCAGTAAAAACTGGACAACAGAAGGATGATGCAGACATTATGAGAGTTATTATCACCTCTCTAACAGAGAAAATCAAATCCTGGAACTTAGAAATACTTAGTTTTAAAAACAGTTGATGCTTCTAAACTAAACTATCGGCCTTTCTTTTTCTTTCCAAAGATTCCTGAAATTGGCTATTGAACTGTAACGTGATACGCTTGAAGCAGAGGTTCACTGTTTGTGTGACAGCTTTACGGGAAAGTTATTGTGGGTTATGTAATGATGGGCAGGTGCCTTGGGCAAAGATGATCTTTTATTCCCTCTATGACACTTAAACACAACATTTTAGTCCTTTTAGCTACTCTGGGCAACACAAGTTCAAAAAATGAACGCATATACACAGAAAACAACTCTTGCTATAAGTCAATAACCATAACTGTTGTAAATAAAAGTTAGACACACATTCAAAGGATCAACACTACTGCTCTCCAAGGCATTAGGGATTAACAATGCTCAGAAACCACATGTATGGCTATGGAATACAGCTTCTGAACCTTTTCAAATATAGCAATATTTAGGATAACTTACAGTATAAATTTTGCAATTACTCACATCTTCTTAACTTATTCAGACTTTGATGTACCTTTGAGACAGCCCAATTTACTCTTTTAAACATTTCATTGATGAAAGACTTTCATCGCAGCTCTCTGGATGAAAAATCATTAACAGCCCTCATATCTTGATCGCCCACACCTTCTATTTAGATGGCACTTTCATAGAAATATGCACCTATTTAAATTGCAACTGGCAGTTCATTTGGCACTCGAAGAAGGAAAATTGCTACCTTGAAGACACAAGAAGCATTTACATGTACTCGGTTAGCAGAACTGACCTAACAGGCTCACCAAAGCTGAGAGTGACGATATAGTGGATAATGTTTCCCGACTGGAGAACACTTACAGCCCTGTTTCCAAATAGTAGGGATGCATTGCAAAAATTAAATAAAACAGAATGCAAGTAAAAAATTAATTTAAAACATTTTTATCCATTAGGACGTTTTCAAAAAGTTCAGTTAGAATATTTACCACTGTGTTGTGTAACATTTGTGGAACGGAGAAGACCAGATCCTGTAGTTTTAAAGTGAAATGCTTTTAGATGCAGTCGGGCCCATTTGGTGGTGTAGTTCGTTTTATAATGTCTCAGATGCTTTCAGTGACTGACAGGTGTGGGCTGCGGAGTTTAAAATCAAGGCTCTTTCCACTGAGCCTGCTGCTCTGTTGTTGCTAATGCATATATATACCAAGTTGTGGTCTGGCAACCTGAACAAGGGAGGACTTCCCTACAAAAGGCGTTTTATGCTCACCACGGCAACCTTAAAATGCATAATTAGGCATTAATGGACCTTTCAACATCATTCAATGTTATTTTTCAACCAGGCTTACAGAGATTTTTCTTAACCTTTTCATGACATTATGTATGTTAGGAGAAAACTTTTTTTTTGGGCAACTTATTGCCAACTCTTATTTGCTCACACGGTCATTCACCAAGTGAAACATACACTTATACACTTATTTTATTTACACAGATTTTTCTTAGACTGAACCATCTCATCGTAACAGCTAAGACTTCAGTCTCACAGGCCTAGAAACCAGTCGGTGACCCCGTTATAACCACGATTTGTAGGGTAAAATGACTATTCACACGAGCGGTTGGTGAAAGTTGCTGGCAATTCACAACTGGCTCCATAGCGACCAGTGGTTGCCAGGTTATAACGAACCAGTCTCAAGGCTTTGGGACTCAAAGAGATGACCGAGAGCATGTTTAGGAATAAATAAATATTTTACACACTTACCTGAAAAATGTAACAAAGAACTGGACGAGATCCATAATACCTCCGTGCTGGGAGAAGGCGATCTAGTGGATGGAAGGAAGACGATAAGCAACGACTTATTATGAGAGAAAAACCATAAGCATGTGTATTATTATTTTCAGATTTAAAATGTATAAATTAATCTAAATTTGTAATTGTGTCTAAAGGTTAATGTTGAATATTTTGAATAGCATTTTTCTTTAGAGATGCACAAATAAAAATAAATCCAAAATAATTCCTAATCCTGATTTTTTTTATTTAACCCTATTGATCTCAGGTCTCACCAATAACACGGTCTCTCTCTACCAAAGCTGATGTATCCAAAACATGGCAACATGGCATTGAATGACGCTTCATCAGAAATATGTTTCATCTTCATTAAAAGAGAGATTACGCACAGTCCTGGCAGCTAAATCAAATATAACAGGGCACATCATTGTGACAAGTCATTATCTACTGTAGATGTTTTGAAAGCACTGTACCCTGAAAGCATTTGGACAAACACACACAATGTCATCCGGAGCCCCTGGTTGGTAACACATTTCGTTGGGTAAACGGGGCACAAATTGTGCTTTTAGAGGTGGATTACTTGCGTCACATATTTTGTGTTAAATACTAATTTTACAAACAAATTAATCTAGTCTTCCAAAAAAAAAGAAGAAAATAAAAGAAGATACGCGACTGAACCGACGCATTAATTTATTATTGTAGATACGTCTAGATTGTATTTAAATGATGCAATTAACTGAATATTTGGCTTTGTCAGCATCACAGGAAACAGAATGGGCTATGTTAATGATCATATAGCATAACAGAGTCACTGGGTTAATATTCTTTAATGACAACTTCATCTACCCCCAAACTTCTGCCACCTTTGACTTTTTCCAACCCTATTAAGTAAAAAATGAGAATCGCTGATCTGAAATAAGATGCTTACTGACATGGCTAACGTGACTCACAAAGCTCACCGTGCACAGATGTTAGCTGGCTTTTAAGTAAATTGGACATGTCTATTTAGTGCTTATAAAGTTGTTTTTCCACACAATATGAGGTCAAAGCAATATGTGTAGGGTTAATTCAATTTCAATTCATCCATCTCAGCCAATCAATTTCATCATCTTAGAACATTCTTCTATTACAATTGGCCTTTTATTACATGGAGGAACATGCTGACGGTACGATTAGGTGACAAAATTTTCCCTCCATGAAAGCTGCTCTTTACGATCCAAGTCTACATTTAAATGCTCTGTTTATGTGTTTGGGCCTTATATACAAACCCTCATAAGAAGAAATCCCGTCTTATCTCATCCAGGTCTACATTCTCATCCATGCATCATAAAGACAAGCAAAGAAAGAGAGACCTTATCCTGTTACGGAAGCTATTTGCTGTAACAGCCCGGGCTAGTCCATAATAAATAAGCGACTGCTGGCTGGGAAATCTAATATAAAACTATTACCAGGCCCCCTCCAAAGATGGATTGACCCCAAAGATATTATTACTCCAAGGTGTTCCATTCATTTACCTCGAGAAATTGTAGGACGAAATACAAAAATCAATATTTGGGAGTGGGCTAATTAGCAAAATGGATATTCTGTGATATTTGGAGGATGACAATTGGTATCTCATTGTATTAAATTTCTTGGTAACAGCAGAGTCAGGTGTTAATTCTGTGGGTTTGTACAAGTGAAACCTTTCATATTATGCTACTAATGTACTTTATATCAGACTTAGAAACGCTCTCTCTGGATTACGCTAAGGCTTAGTTACAATTTATAAAATTAAAATGTTAAGCAACATTTATAATCTGGAAAAATGTGAAAGAACACTCCTCGTGTGTGCTGGCCATGGGCAGGGTTTCCTTACAATGAAACCCTGCCCATCCCCCATCCCTTTACACTAGACCTTTTTGTTTTCCTGCAAACCCAAAGTAGATAACAGCAAATGGACTACACATCTTTCAGTGTTGTATTTTCAAGCGGCCCACCAATTAAAGCCCCAATTGGATCCATTCGGAGAGAGGGGTACAAATTTGAAACAACGCTTTGCCTTTGCCTGCTAAAAAGCAGCTGTGCACCTATGAACACACATTCAATGAAGGTGTAATTACAATCGAGTGCACTTGAAATCACCCGGAGTGACAATGGAGGTTCTGCATGTGCAAAGAAGGCTGCTCCTGCTCTTTTAGTGTATAGTGGATTAAAACCTCTTAATTCTTTTACAGTTCTATTTATACATACTGCATTCACGTGTGTTTTTAGCATTTTGAAAACAGTCACAGTACATAAGAGAGGCTTAGCTCACTGTGTTACCCGCTTCTTATGACTCAGTCCAAGGTCACAAGTGCAGTTCTTACCTGGATCTTGATGGGCCATGAGAAGTTACTGACGTAGACATAAAAAGTAATGTTAGGGTTGCTTCTGAAGGTGAACTTCTCACATGAGAAACTGTCTCTGTATTCCTTGATGTTTGTTTTGGACACGATGGGCACCTCCTCTCCAGAGATTGTTCCTGCTGTAGAGTTAAAGAGTTTATGGTTCAGAATTTCATCACCTAACGCACAAAAAAAAGCACCTAACATACAGTGGCTGAACTGAACCGAAGCAACATGTTATCATGATTGCATTAACTGGAAAGCTCTCATTGTTTTTTATGTAAAAGAATCATTTTTAAAATATTTCTAGATGTGGTTGAGAAGCTTAAAGGAGGGTCATTTAGCCTTTTTGAGACCTACAATTTGCCTTAATGTAAATATGGAAGATGCAGTCTGCATGAGGTCTGCTCAGATCCACTATTGTAGAGGATCAGTTGTTGTTTGTGTCCATTTTTAGCTTCTCTGTGAGTGGGATGCTAACATTTTAAAACCTTAAATATAATTCTGTATGCTAAACACCAAAGTGTAAATTTTACGTGTCTTGTGTATAAAAACTATCCATCATGAAATCAATATAAACACATTCTAGACTAAAACTCTTAAAACTCTATCTTCCATCTATCTAAACGTTCCAAGTCATTTCTTATTCTTCCTCATGTCAGTGGGTTCTCAACATTGACATTCCAAACCACGGCTCTGAAACAAAAGCAGTGAAAATGACAGCTTGACTGTGGCTACGTGAGCACGTTTATCTTAATTGAAATCACCCCTCCCCTCCCTTCTCCTTCCCCCACCCAAAGGCGCTTCACGCGCTCGTTGATTGTGAAGAGGGTCCCGTTCCTTCTGAGACACAATATCTTAGCAGAGAAAGGGGACCTAACTTCAAATATTAATAACGCTACTCCAAAAGGTTAAGGTGGTGGCGAGGCCGCGCGAGGTTAACGTGTCTTAGTGGCTAGAAAATGTCAGTGTTGTGCGGACAGGAGAAAGCGGCAGATGACTTGAGAGGAGGGGAGTCCAGAGATAAACAGTAGCACTGGACGACTGCAGTGTCCTTGGGTGTCTTTCCTCAGGGAACCTATAATATCCACTCAAGAGTGACACGGTACACACTAACAAGAGAAGGCACATTGTTTTTTCCTGTTATATCTCTCATATTGACTAACTAAATCATTACTTTAATATTTATATCATACTTTTTACACACACAGCCATTATACTGTATATACATTTATTTTTATTGTTTGTATGCATGGTATTAATTACATTTGTTATTATATACATTTTTCTTTTAAAATGCATGGAAATGATTACACAAGGGGTTTATTTTGTAATTAGGTTCTATTTGAATAGCTTCTTAGTCATTATTTCATTTAATGCTGTTAATGTGGATACAATAGGAACTTTTTATGTCCCAGACTTGAGAATAAATAGAGTATATGTAATCAGCCTCAGTCTATGTAGATAAAAATAAGCTGCAAATTGTTGTCAGTTTGAACACTGGCTTTGGCGACCTTTGAATGCTAAGAAAGTTAGCATTCAGAAAGACCCCGCCTATTCATTTATGTCCTCCGTTGCACAAATCACAAAAAATTTAAGTTGAAAGATACTTATGTTTCCTTGGTACTCGGGAGGATATGACTTTATGATACATATAACTTTTACTGAGCATAGCTATACTATTTGTGACCTTTGTGGCCAAGTATTGACAAAGAAGTTGGAAGAGGTGAGAAATCCTCTCTAATTATTAATTAATTAATAACTAACTAACTAATTAATAATCTTGCCTATGTTTGTTCTCCTAGTGACAACAGGGGTTCCCTCTGGGTACTCTTGCACTGCAAAAACACGCATGTCGGGTTAATTGGTAAATAAGTGTGAATGGTTTTCTATCTTGCTGTGTTAGCCATGCAGTATAGTGGTGACCAGTCCAGGGTGTAGCCTATCTTTTGCTCTTTGCCAGATGGGATATGTTTCAGCCACCTCTGACCCTGAATATCAGATATAATGGATGGACACTAATATGACTGGGACTAATACATCAGCAGAAGCCTTTCACATACTGAAAACATCCTCCTTTTCTTTAAACATAAAGCAAAATTTAAAAAAAAAGGAGGAAAAAAGTGTACCTGTTGATCCAACTGACCACGTGATGTTCAGGTTGAAGTTATTGGACGCATTTATGGACATTTCCAAATTCTTGGTTTGCTTTAAATCAAGAACATAAATCCATTAATGAAATCATCTAAATACTACACACTTTACAACTTTACATTACAAAGGTTGTAAAATTCAATGATTTTCCTTTACAGCAATGTCAGCCTCAATGTTTCTAATTATTAAAAACAACTGCCCAGAAACCAGCGTAATTAAATGCGAGCGCCTCAGAGGGCTGCATTCATGCTAACTTTAACATCGTTCACAACGACTCACTGAAAACTCTTCTTGAAGAAGTTACCTGCTCAGGCGAGGCCATGAAGTTTATGGCAGTGTAGTGATTATCATCTTCCTGGATGAGACTGAAGGTGAACTGGTAGTCAATCAGGAGATTATCTGTTTAGAAAACCAGACAGGAAAGAAATTACTCAGATGTTATCTCAAGTCCCGTACATCATACGTAGGTGACAGCTTCATCAAGAACTTAGCCGGCAGATGTAGCTTTACCACCACAGGCTACAGGCTAAAATCTGATTGCTGCAATCAAGCACAGAACTAACAGATTAACCTGACCCTGAGTGTAAATAATCTTCACCAGAGATTAATGAAGTTTTCATTATTAATGAACTGCCGCAGATGACTTTACTAGTAATGCTAAATTATGCAGGTTTTTTTTGAACAGAAGACAAATGCATCAAATATTTTATTATTAAATGTATCCTCTCAAATTTGCACCACAGCTGTTTATTTTCCTTTTTTTTCCCTTTTTCCCTCCTGGGGGATTGCAGGGGTATGAGTGCTAAGACGGTGGATGATCAAATTTTCAGGAGCTATTTTTTGGCATATAAATTACATAATTTACCGGCCCAGAGTCTGAGATGTCCTGTAAAGCCAAAGAATAAAAAAATATTTCGTAAAGGCTTATAGGCTTAAACATTGCATCCTAAAGATCTGACTAATGATTAAAAACAAAAACAAATGCATAACAATAGTAAAATGGTATTAAAGCCACAGAAGCGTTTGGGGGATGTAATTAGATCTGCATTTTTCAATTACAAACTACAAACTAACTTACACCGCAAAGGAGCTGGATAATGTCGCATGAGTTCAAAGTGCTAATCTATGCTCAGTGGCCTTTTGGATAGCGAGCACTGCCGTGTTTACAATAGCACACAGCTAAGCTCAAGAACAAGTCCCAGTGGTGTCCAGAGGTTAAAACAAGCTTCAGGCTTTTAGTTTCCTGTCTTCCCCCCATTGAGCCTGTTGTCAGGCTGTGGCATTTCAAAAAGGGACAAAACCTTGGCAAAGGCTCTGTTGTCAGTAGCAGAGTGCTGAAAGGCAGATAACAAATCACTAAGTACCGCAGCACCGTGAAGGACACGACATCATGCAAATAAACGCACAAAGCACAAACACACCAGCGCGTACAGTATACACAGGAAGAGGGGCACAGATGTGCTACCGCTCGGCGCTGGGTGTCAGCTTTGTGTCATTCGAGTTCCTTTTCCATATATGCACACTGATAGTTTGACTTGTTAAGTAAAAGGAAAATCTATCATTTAGTCAACTTTCTAAATGAATAAATGAGTAGGTGCGTGATTGAGTAGACAAGTGGAGAATTTTTTACTCCTCCGTCTCCTTGATTAGCTCAATCACTCACTCCCTCTGATGCACTTGACATTTTCACGACAAGTCATTCTGTCACCGAACAAGCGCCCCTGGTGCCAAAGTGCTAAAATGCTCCATCTGCCCTGGGCGGAAGAGTGGAAGTGGAAGGAGGGGGGGGGAGAAGAGAGAGAGAGAGAGAAAGAGAGGGGAGACAGAAAGAGAGAGAGAGAGGCCGAGAGAGAATTGCCAAGAATAATAAAGGTGTGTGTTTGTGTGAGTGAGTGAGTGAGTGCATATGAGTTGTCTCTCCAGCAAGCAGCTGTCCAGCGGAGAATTACTCACAGTAACAGGTTCCTCTGAGTGGATTGCCAAGGTAACGGTTTTCTGAGTCACATCTGCAGTGAAGAAAACAGAGAGGAGAGAACAAGATGAAGAAGAGTGCGAGCAGATTGAGAGCAAGAATGCCTCTTATCAGAAGCAGTGTCTGCCAAGTGCCAGCGCATTAGCTCCTGCTGTTGGCGCCTCATCAAGTCTCTTACTTTTGACAAAGAGGAAATAATCTGATAGTTTGTAAAAGTTAATTAGTTTTT
>VUQR01007001.1:27911-43419 GCA_015108515.1 Hemichromis elongatus | reverse complement strand
TTTCTTTAACTCTGTTTCCCTGGGTCTTTGCTTGTGTGCTATGAATAAACTTCCTTTTGTTTTTGGTACTGGGTTTATTTTGTTGTATTTATCCGCGACACCTTAACCCTTTTAGACCGGTCAGAGCGGGAATGCTCCGTTTTGCATAACTATTTTTAAATGCCTCTAGTACTGCAACCACATAAGCTAGCGCAATAATTTTTTTTTGCATATGAAACCGGAGGAGTTGTACTATTGTTTATTTTGATGCACATGCAGTTTTTCTTGCAAATTTGCAATAATAGCAAATTTGCTATAATATTTATTTTCATTTTTCCTGCAGTATACAAAAAATTGGGGTATCTCAAAAATAAAATTACATTTCCTGTGGTTGGAAACTATTTTGTGCAACTTTTTTTGTATTTACAGTAAAAAAACAAAAACGATTTTCAATTTTTTGTAGTTTATTGCACTTTTTTGCTATTTATGTAGTTACCATGGACTGAATGCATACATATTATTAAAATTTGGGCTCTAATGGTTGTATTGATGTATAGCAACTTGAACTACAGCAGGTAAAATATAAAGATAAGCTCTGGTGGACTTGGTTCTATGGTAGGTCTTAAAGGGTTAAAGGGCACATTAGTTTAAAATGCTAAAATTATGTCAAATTCTACACTGCTGACAATATCTGAAATCACACTTTGTTTTGTTTTAATTGCTATTTATTCCCCCGTTTTTTGGCCTGTTACCACATCAACCTACGTATGAACAAACACAGAAATGATTAATTTATGAATTTCATTAAACTCCATGCAGGATGTAAGAACTACAAAGTGGTACAAAATGAACCGGTGCTTTTGTGCACACTTTCTACTCAACTCAGAGAGTTTTTTACTGTCCATTATCTACGTGTGAGCACTAATATTCACACACACTATGAAATACACAAATAAAATAAAATACACACAAATACAAATGCAAATACAAATGCAGTGGATGCATCGGGAAGCTACTCTGGATTCAACAGATACCCCCCAAAAAAGTCAACCTACTGCTGACACCTGGGATCAAAAACAGGGACTTTTAGGCTGACTCTCTTCCAACTGAGCTATTTCAGCTTGTGCATCTTATTTGGCTATAGATGGATGGACAGCGTCTTGTCAATGTTCATTTTATAAATCTGTGCTTGTGCATCTAAAATCCTATAAAATACATTTTTAGACCCAACCAGTTTGAAGTTGCAAAAACAAACTGGAAAGACAACTTTCCTATATAGGAGTGATTCAAAGCTAGCATACGGGGACATAAGCCGATTCAGAGTTGTGTAGAAGTCTTGTACAATAGACTGAGGGAGAACTAGAACTCCTCAAAAAAAGTACTTGATATTCATGTAAATCTCCAATATTTTGCCAACACTGTGTAGGTGTCTTCCCTGACTGTTGAGTGTCACCACTGTTTAATCAGAGCCGATCGCTTTCTTCACAGTTTTTGCCTCTTTGGTGACATTCTCAACTGACCCTCCTCCCCCGCCTACATCCCAGTTACCTCCCTGTTGCCAGGCGACTGGTGTGAAGAGGTCATCCTGTAATGAGTTGGACACTGTTTGTCTGCCCTCCTTAGATCCCTATCTTCCTCCTCATTGATCCCTCCCTCCATCCTTCCTAACTGGGATGACACACAGCGGGCATCATGCCATCCGGGCATTGACCCTATGTGACAGAAACTCCCACATGCTCACTAAGGTCCGGCAGCACTGTTCCACTCCATCGCCAGCTCCAACGAGAGAGATTGATTTTTCTTAATGTCAGTAAGACGGCCACTTCCACTGAGAAACCCAGTGGAAATGTTACTGAATTGATAGCGAGGGAGGTAATGTGAGATGCACACACACACACACACACACATATATATATTTATATATATATACTGCACAGAAGAGTGAGCAATAGCCACATCTCAGGTTTCCTCTCCTAAAAAGACATGTCATGCAAACCAAGTGGGCTGAGCTGTTCTGCCCTTTGAGAGAAGTAACTCCTCTTTTGCTCCTTTTTTTCTCTCATCCATCCCTTCTTCCCGCTCCCACCGACCCTGTCGCTTTCTTCCCTGTCAGTCTGCGTGTCTGTTATTGATGGGAGCTCAGAGCTGCTGTCTTCTCCAAAGCCGCGTGCCAGCAGACACTCAGCTCACGACAGCCCCGTCTGCACTGCTGATGCTGCTGCCGCTGTTTTATTCCTTTTGGGTGACCTCACTTGAACCCCCTGCGCAATATGCACACAAAAGACAGAGAAATGCACAAGCGCAGACACACAGCCACACGCAAAAGTGCACAGGAGGAACCGCCGAGTATGACTGAAAGGCCTCTGTGTGAGCAGTGGTTGGGAGAGGAGCCAGATTGTGTGTGTGTGTGTGTGTGTTTTGAATGTTTCTGAATGTTATGCCTTTTTTTTTCTTCTCAAGGGAGGAAAGAAAAATGAAGATTATGTGAGGCCATTTCTGCTTGCCAGATGATGTTTGATGTGCTTCAACTGATAGCTAAATGCTAAATTAATGCGAGTGTGTTCTGGTATTTATTTTTATTTTTTAGACTAAAGCCCTTACAACTGAGAATATGTCCTTAATGTCACATGGACGTATATTCACTTATAATAGTCTTAGCTCAAAGCTTGGTTCCAGGTTTAAAGGTCTATTTCAGCAATTCATCTTATGTTATCTAGAAAGTTAGGATCCTAACATTTTCATTCTGCAACAACGTGTATGACGTCTTAGAATAGATCCTCCATGCCTCTTAAATGCAAGCGCCATGTGAGAGATTTTCTGAGCAAGCTGTTCCATGACAGAAATCCTGATAGCCATGTTTGGGATTTGGAAGATGTAGAGCTGCAAAAAGACTGCTGTCAATGCCAGTCACAGATATGGAGGGCATAAAAATCAGTTGTCATCTGCAGATGTCTTTCTCATAACAAACAGAGGTAATATGGCTCTTTGTGCTGCAGCAGCAGTGTGATGTGATCCTTACAAAATTGGGGGAAAAGAAACAATCTTAACCGCCTTTTTGTTTAATTTGTATTAAATAGAGCTATGTTAATACATTAGGGTTAAAACTTAAGGCGTGATTCTTGTCAGAAGAAAAAAATCGAATGGAGTATAGTAAGACATTTCGCTCTGCCAGCTGGAGGTGACATCTTGTTGGCACAGGAAGGAGATGAGAGTGCCAGGCATCCTCCACAAATACCATAATGTAACCTACGGGGCAACATCACACCTTGGCTAACACAGCATGACAATTTGTTTGACTAGAAATGATGTTTATTTTCATTTGTAAGGGAAAAAATAAAAAAGCTGTTAAAAAGCATAATGATAATGAGTGCACCTGCCTGTCCTCCTGCTTATCTAATTTATCGGTTTCATATGTTTGCCAGCCCAGAACTGTGTGCATCTTTAGCTGTAGGTGGAGTTAGTTTTGTGGATGCCTGTGAGCCTCTGGCTAACTAGTGTCAGCTTTCAACAGACTTCTTTTAATTAAGCCCCCTTTCACCAACTAAGCTTATACTGAAAAAAAAAAAGCCTCTGATCTCTTTCACCGACTCTTTTTTTCTTCCTGTGTCTCTCACACCAAATTCCTGTCATTATGCTGACGCGCATACACACAAACGTGCGCACACACACACATATTCATAGTACCAACTAGCGAGAGTTCTTCTTGTCCGGAGTTAACCATTTCTCATTAGACCTGAGGCACTTCCTGCGCTGTGCAGCTGTCACTTTCAGTTTTGTGGACGCTTCAACCCGTGACTCCGATGAGAGCTGCCGCGGCGTTTGTGTGGGTACTAAGAGCTGTGAAGTTGTTAAGAGGGCTGCTTGGCTGTTCCGCATATGGGTTTGGGTTTTCATCGGTCTTCATGCTAATGAGCTGCAGCTATGATTAGCTCAGTGAACATATGTTCCACTCTCAATGTCACTGTAATATTTTAAAGGTCCTTGGCTGGTTTTACTTATTCGGGTAATGAACATTCAACCTGATAATGGGTACTTTGGATCAACAAAATAAAAGATTCAGAGCCGCTGGCATTCGAGTAACAGTTGGTATAAAAGTCATTATATGGCTCTTGTATCTGCGTATTTGTCTTTGGATTTAATGACCCGTCTTTATTTTTCCATCTTTGTGTGTGCGTTTGCGTGCAGGTACTCTAAGTTATCAGATCCAGCGAACTGGCTGAAGATTAACGAGACCAATGGTCAGATCACCACCATGGCCCTGCTCGACCGGGAGTCCATATATGTCAAAAACAATGTGTACGAGGCAACGTTCCTGGCGTTCGACAATGGTAAGTCTGGTAAGTCAGGGTGACTATATGAGTTTTGATGATTTGCTAAACAGTAGCATGTATGTAACAGTAGGTTACATACGAGGTGTTGGTGGCATGTTTTAATCATCTTTTGCAATCTTATCCATGTCTTTGGTTCAGATTCAGATATTTCAGTAGCTGTTGGATGAATTCCTGTGAAATTTGGCCCATATAGTTCCCGAATCATAGGCTTAGATTTGGGGTTTTAAAAGAACTGGCATGAAGTGTGAACATTATCACGATGAACTGTTAGAGCTTTGGCCATTTCATAATGTGATTTTTTTTTTTTAGTCTTGCTTGTTTCCAGTGATCACAACATCAAAAAGGTTTGTTTATCATGCATCGTCAATCCGAACAGGTCACAGCATAATCAAATAATGAGTTCTTACTTCTTTGGCAGGGATCAGATATTATGACTGGGATTATTGGGATTAGGCTTTAGGGTGCATCTGTATTATATTATACCGTAGCTTCTGGGAAGGTGTTTCTATTGACAAAACAGTTTAGGGTGATTGCAGAGTCTTAGCAGTGGCTTGCATAAAGCAGCTCTCAAATCAAGTCAAGTCGATTTTATTTGCATAGCCCGGTATCACAGATTTGCCTCAGGATGCCCTCTGCTATTACACCGTGGATATGGTTTAGAAAAAGCAATCTAAATTAAACTTTGATAGAAAAGAAATACACAAATGGTGAATACAGAATAGTGCATGGTACCCAGTGTACACATGTTGGGATGCTCTGTAAAATTTAAATAAAATCAGAATGCAGTGATTTGCAAATCTTATAAGCTCATATTTTTTTATAGTTGCTCATAAAAACAATATCCGATTACTGCTGCATTAAAAATATTAACTTTAAATTCCTAAACTTGTGACAGAGGGTTAAAGGCTGAAAAAGTAGACAGTAGTAAGAGAAACAGCTGGATAATAATCTGCAGCTAATCAAGTTAACTGGCAACAGGTCAGTGACATGACCGGGTATGAATTGACCATCTCAGAGAGGCAGAGTTCCTCTGAAGTAAATGTTGGCAGAGGTTCACCAGCCTGCAAAATGTGGAAGAGTTTCAGAATAATGTTTCCACAGTGTAAAATCTAAGAGTTTGAATATCTCATCATTTACAATACATACATGTAATATCGTCAAGAGTCTGAGAATGTGCAAAACTCTGTATCTGTAACAAGCAAACAGTTGAGAATTTCTAGCATGGAAAATCATTAAAAGGAAGCTGTAAGTGTTAAATATGCCATATATGTGATACTTTTCTACCAGGTGCTGTATGTAGTGCAGATAAATTGTGAATGATTCATACACTGCACTGTATAAAGTATCTAAAGCTGCGGTGACCTTCATGCTCATGTCTCTTATAGAAAAAGGGATCTGTCGGGGAAGGTTGTGTGTATCTGTTTCTGCTGCTGCAACAATGTATGAAGACAAAGAACTGAACCACTACAAATAGAGATGCTTGCCCTGGGTGTAAGTAGGAGGGACCCAGGTGTTTTTACTCTAGTGAGAAATGAGGGATTGGTTGCCCTGAAGCACACCAACTTAAGCTCAAAGTGTTGACTGCCTACCGATTCTAGAGTCCAGTGTCAACAAGGGGATATATTCCACTTTGATTGAAATTCTCTTTACTTATTCTCCTCAAGCGAAGCGTAAGAAGCAACAAAGCACCCAGCCAATCATAACCGACAAGACGGTCGATAAGCCTTGGGGCCCGGAGCAACAGACCTTTACATAGTTGATGCACCAAGTTACTGTCTGACAGTGGGGAAAAAAAAGTTAAAACACAGCACTGATGAACTGCTGGGGTAAACTCTTTCTATGCAGCACTGCTTTAGTAATTTAGGTCAGTTGGCTGAAAGTCTGTGCAGGAAGCTGTCGATTCAATATCAAGGCCACGAGATATCACTGTTTGTTGACAGAGCGTCGCATGTGGTTTCATCTGTCGTTTGGTGGTTGCACCGTTATGGAGAATTGCATTAATAAATTACATTCACTGGCCTCTCCATTAGGTACACCTTGCTAGTAGCCAGTTGGAACCTCTTTTGCCTGCACAAACGCTTTAATTCATTGAGCCATAGGTTTGTCAAGGTGCTGGAAAACAGAGGTTTTGGTCCACATTGACATGATAGCATCACACATTTGCAGATTTGGTGGCTGCACAGCCATCATGTAATGTTTTTCCTAACTTCTGTTATCCGCTTTAAGTGAGCTCATTTGAGCTATAGCCTCAGTTTCCTGTTCTTCGCTGACCAGGTGTGCTCTTCTGCTTCTGTAGCCCATCTGCTTCCAGGTTCAACTTGCGCTTCTGCACGCCTTGGTTCTAATTAGGGGTTTTCAGCCCATTCTCTATAAACCCGATAAATGGTTGTGTAGTACAATCCCAGGAAATCAGCACTCAAATACAGCCTGCTAATTATCTTTCATCCTCATTTTGATGCTTCAGCAGGCCATTTTGACCATGTCCGTATGTCTAAATGCAATGCTGCCCTGTGACTGGCTGATTAGATAGTTGCAAGCTAAAAATCAGCTGAGCAGGTGTACTATACCTGGCTGGGGACAGTATAATAGTGATACTGTTACAGTAAAAGTTAAAATCCTGCAAAATATGAATATTTACTTAAGCAAGAAGAAAAATCACTTCCTGCATGTCCTGTTTCAAAGTGAAGGCTGTCAATCATTTTACTGTCCTCATATGTCTGTGCCTCTCTTTTAATTAAGTTGAAGCACTTTCTAATGAGAAACATTAGTCATTGAGACGTAAAGTCTTTTGTGTATCGTTTCTCTATTTAAAAAAACAACTCCTGGCCTAAATTTTTGTCAAAACCTCTAAAAGGTTTTTTTTCAGGTAAAAGGATTCTTAAACATGAAAGAATAAAGCTGTTCAAACTTTGGCGAATAGTCTAGTTTCAATATATTATAACATCCATAACAAACTGTGATGGATGAGAAACAAATTAGCGGAGGAAATATACTTTTATGACCCTTAGATACTTTCTAGCATCTTTTTTAATCTGTTGCAGAAGTTTCCGTACATGCAGTCCAAGAGTTAACACCCGTGCACATTAGATTTCAACCTCATTACACACATTTTCCCTCTTTTGAAGTTGCTCCGACTCGAGAAGGACCACAGCACAACTTCAAAATCAATCTGACTTTTTGACAGCAAGCAGTACACTTGGAAAAACAACATAGTGCTCGTTCCCAGCACCATGTTGTACAAAATCAGGTGAAACGGTGGCAAAAAAAAAGTATATTTCTAAGTCGGGAAGACAGCAGTTCAGTTGCTGCTTGTACTGTAATCAAACCACGCTGAAGTTTTTTTTTTTCCTTCTTTTTTGCTGTTAACAATGCAATAAACATCTAAAACATTTCTTCTAACCTTATTCCGTTCTGTTCTGGTCTGGCAATCAGGAGAAGTTATTATGAGCTTGTGCTTCTGGATGCAGTGAAGGGGTTAGCATTTGAGTTGTTTCCCAGTAGGCTTTCCAGAGTGCAGATAACAGCAATCTTTATGTGAGCGCTTTCCCCTCCAATATGAGTCTCGCCTCGGCTTTTCTCTGAAATACAAGGACTAAAGCATTTATGTGTCCTTTTATTTGCTGCTCGGTGTTCGGTGCTCCACTACACATGTATACAGCATTGTCCACGTTTACCCACTCTGTAAACAAAACTTATCTTTTTTTCTTTTGTTGTTTCTTTGGCGCGCATCTCATTTTCTCAGTTCCACACCTGAATCAGCTCGAAAAATGAGGCAAAAACGGATCGAAGGTTTTGCCGTCTTCTGTAGCGTTGTCATGAAACTGCCTCTTTTTTGGGGGGGGGCTTTGTTCTCTTTCTCCAATCATTTCATCTTCACCACTCTGCCTCATTATATGTTGTTATCTCACCATCTCCTCCTTTGATCTCTCTGTCTTCTCTCTTTCTTCTTGCCTCCCCTCAGGTTCGCCTCCTGCCAGCGGGACAGGAACCCTCCAGATCTACTTGATCGACGTAAACGACAACGCGCCAATGCTGATACCCCGGGAGGCGCAAGTGTGCGAACGAGCACGCCCCAACTCTAGGATCAACATCACAGCTTCGGATGCTGATGCCGACCCCAACATAGGGCCGTTTGTCTTCGAGCTGCCTTCTTTTCCTGCAAGCGTTCGACGAAACTGGACCATTTCCAGACTGAACGGTAATTAGTCATTATACATTGTGTTTAATAAAGTTTAGACCCAAGAACTGGACCCTTGTGAGGTACATTTTAAGTGCTGTGGGAAAAATGACACATCATCGTTCTGAATGAAACCATAAAGTTGACGAAAACCTCTCAGCAGAATAACTGGCAGCATTAATCGGGGGGATTGCTATCAGCTATGAGAGAAGTCCAAGTTTAACAAAATGTCTCACGAAGCTCACAGTGAGAGATGCGGTATGCCATCCTCTGTTGACGTACGATCTATTGTTTGTGACAAATGAGATCCATTCATCTCTCTGTCCCCCGAGCATCCAATCTGTCACCTAATCCACCCAGATGGATGTATCACAGCAGTTGTCTTGAGGACAAATCTGATCACATACCTGGATTCTTTCCCTGCTGAGGCTCTTGTCTTAGCTTGACTGAGTGATAAATGCTGTAGGTTATACAGCTGTACATTTCAGTTTTATGTATAGTCATGTGAAAAAGAAAGCTTTCACAGGATTTGTTACAGTCCCGTGAAAAAACACGTACACCCCACGTTTCAGTACTTTGTAGAATCGCTTTAGCAGAAATACCTTAAAGTAATCGTTTTCTGTATGACTTTATTAGTCTCAGTCATTGTGGAGAAACTGTGGCCCAGTCTTATTTACAGCATTGCTTTATTTCATGGAGGTTTGCGGGAATTCATTTAGCTCTCCTAAGATTCCACATTCAGGTTGAGGGTCGGACTTTGACTGGCCCATTGCGGCAGCCTAAAATACTTTGGTATTCATGATCCTGGCATTCATTGCAGAACAAGCCCAAATCATCCCCCCTCCGCCACCGTGCTCGAGAGCACTACGGTATCAGGTGTTTGTGCTGATATGCTGCGTTTGGTTTTCGCCAAATGTGGCACTGTGCATTATGGTCAGCCATCTCCAGTCTTGTAGTTTTTTCAGATACAACTTTGCAAACCTAAGTTGTGCTGCCATGTTCTCCTAAGAATCCTTCCAAACAATCCATACTTGTTTAGTTTGGTTTTAATTTTACTGTTATGACATTTGACATGCTAACTAAGGCCTGTAGAGTCTGAGGTGTAGTTTGTGGGTTTCTTGCATCATCTCTGAGCATTGCACAACCTGAACTAGGGGTGACAGAAGACATTGTGGCATTGTCCAAAGTCATTTTCAGCTACTTCTGCTCTTCCTCCTTCACTTTTTTTACTCTCTTATCCTTTCCCCGTATTTTCTCTCTGCTCTGCAGGTGACTATGCTCAGCTACGGCTTAGGATTCCCTACCTGGAAGCAAGTGTGTACGAGATTCCCATCATTGTGTCAGACTCGGGAAACCCTCCACTGTCCAACCGCTCTGTAATCAGGGTCAAAGTGTGTCCGTGTGATGATAATGGGGACTGTAGTGCCACGGGAGCCGTGGCAGCTGCTGGCCTTGGCACTGGGGCTATCATTGCCATACTCATCTGCATCATCATACTACTCAGTGAGTACAACAAATACTGTCTGATCTTTGACAGCTGCATGGTATTAACAAAAATCGACAGCAATCGTTGCCAAACAGTTGCTGTTCTTCTTTTTAAAAATGTCTTTTTTATTGCAGGCATGGTTCTGCTATTTGTGGTGTGGATGAAGCGCAGGGAAAAGGAGCGGCAAGCAAAGCCCCTGCTGATTGACCCTGAGGATGACGTCAGGGACAACATCCTCAAGTATGATGAAGAGGGAGGAGGGGAGGAGGACCAGGTACTTTGAATATATAATGTTTAGTGATGGTGTTTACTGACTTAAAATCATCTGAAATGTTTTGTTATATTATCTGACTTTGTTACTCCCCACATGGGATATTTCTTTGGTCGCTACAGTGGATTGACAAGTAAAAGTGAAACAAACTGTTCACGCATGTGCAGAATATTACACAAAGGAGCTACATGTAAGAACACACATGTCCACTGCAGTCAGATCAGACATTAAACAGTCTTTTAGCCTGCCAGCTCTATAGTACAAAGACTGTGTGATGTCGAATTGCCTCTGTTTGAGAACAGCGTAGGTAATTGTCCATTAGATTCACAGCACCTGAGTGTACATCCTGTGTCCTGCCTTATTGATTAAATCATTAATAGTGTTGTCTAGCAAAAGTCAGAAAACAGGGAAAGGCAGTCAATTAAGACAGACAGAAGAATATTTACAACAGATTCAGAATTTTCATGTTTTTTCAGCGTGATTTGACGATACAATATTCTGTTAAATCATGCATAAGAAACAAAAGCAGTCATATTTGAGGTTAAAACCTGCAAACATTTGGCATTGCATAATTAAATTGTCGTTTGCATGAAAATATATGCATAAGTACTAACATTAACAATCATTAGTTTAGGGTCTCTATGTTGCTGTTTTGATTAACTTTGACAACAGCCACCCCTGACACCCTTCAACATCCATCTCCCTTAAAAGAGAGCAAAATGTAACCCAGAAACCAAACACTTCAGCAGGGTAGAGAAACAAACAGACACAACTACTGGCTGTGTGGTGATCCAAAAAAATGAGAAGTCAAAATTAAATAATAAAATTAAAACCTAATCAGAAAATACAAAACTATACTAACTCTGCACTAAGCTGCGGCGGACACCAGTGTGCCGAGCCAGAAACATGCAGGAAGGCCTCTACCAGTGCCCAAGGCCCCCACCGAGACCCGGCAGATGCCAGATATCACATCCCAGTCGCACTCAGGCAGCACGGACTGCCGGGAGGAGGAGTCCACAGCTCTTCAGGAGCTGGGAGACAGTAAACAGACCAAAAGCCCAGGAATGACACCAGCCAGCACAATGAGGATGCCAGGGCACACACCCACCGACACAGGAAAGCCTAACCCCACAGAGTGCCCACTCAACCACCCACACCTACAACTTCTCCAACCCTCAACAGAGCAGAACACTGCCATGAAGCTCCTGGCACACAATTTCTGAGCTGACATTAATGACAAGGAAATTATTGACTCAGCAGTGCGTTTTTTTAAAGTACTGTGCACCTCTGCATTCGGTGACATTGCTCTGTAACTCACACAGTCACTGTCACTTTGCTGTGGTTCCTAAACACCTCCACTTTGCAGTAATACCATTTACAGTTAATAATGAAATATCAGAGAGGGAAGAAGTTTTACAAACTGACTCGTATGTAAAGGCCAATGCTCGATTTTATACACCTGTGCAAATGGGACTGAAAACACCTGAATTCACAGATTATGAAGTGCCACCTAAAACATCTGTCTGGAGGGTTTTTATGACATGAAACGTTAAAAACAAAGCATTGTTTTAAAAAAAAAAAAAACTTAAAATGTCCTCAAAGCTGGTTTCATATCCAAAAACTGTTTCCTAGGAGTGGGTTCCAAGTCTATTTACATACAGTCTCCCTCTTTCTTTCCTCAAAAGCAGCCTCCAATTACAGTAACATCCTTTAAGCACATGATGTAACCTTGTTAGTAATTCAGCCTCTGACAGCATCAAGTAGATTGTATATGCAAAAGCCACTGACAAATATATCCTGAGGAAAAATAAAAATGTTGTTTGTGGGCTTTTTTTTTTAGCACAACTTTAGCATTTCCTGGCAAAAACTGAAAGTGAGACTTCTTTGCTTTTTTTTTAAAGGTCTTCGAGTGGGTCAGTTTTCTAGCTAAAAGAAAAATCAATGAAGTCAGAGGCCACGGAAGATTAGCTAGCACAACTGTAAAATTAGTCGTGAATTAGATAAGAGGATAAACTTTATGGAGAATAAATACACTTTTCCAAATGTGAGTCACGCTTTCAGCCTGTGCTTCAAACAAATGATGCCACTTGGCTCGAATTCCACTCTTGACACTCTTCTTTTTGCCCATAAACACCTACTCCACACCATCATCTCACATCAGATTTTCATCTTTTAATTAAAAGAAGCTTTCGACAATGAAGCCTTTGATTAATTTATAAAAATATTATGAAGTATGCCATTTTTTTTTTTTTGAACATGCTCTTTTTCTAAGCTCAGATATCTGGACCCACACCTGTGTGAGACTTATTTATTATTTTATTTCCTTATAAAAGACTTGAAAATGTCAGACCTGTAAACATATTTGTAATAGTCACAGGCCATTCACCGGCTGTGCGTCATTTAGTTTTCCAGTTCATCATCAATGAAATGAGTAATAAATATGAACTGAAACTACAAGTTTATAGTGCGCTCAGATTACTAAGCACATGAATCCAGCAAAGGGAGTTATTGTGTTTCTCAGAACACCAAAGAAACAGATATTACCTACACTATTACCAACAGGATGAGTCTGCAGATGACACACTGGGGTGCATGCTTTAAGAGAGAAATGTGACAGTAACACATAAAGCAGTATACAGTATATCGTCATGAACAGCTCTAGGGGGCTACGTCTATGAACAGTTTCTAGTGTTAATATTACTTTTTCCATTAAAGCAGATTTCGGACAGAATCTGTTCTTCTCACTTACAATAGAAATTCACAGCTACAAAAAAAAGAAACTGCAAAAGCTTCGGGAAAAATGCTCACATTCAAAAGTCACTCTTTGATGGGCGTCTGACGCCTTTGCATCATTTCTGATCAGTGTGAAGCGTACACTGGCTGCTAAAACAGTACAGTATGACATTCACTATGCAGTAAAAGTACAGAATTACTTTGGAGTCTGGATTTGCACAGCTTGAGTCTGCCGAGCTGCAGGTTTAGAAAAGAGCTTAAACATTAGAAAGCCCAGTAGCACAGTTTCACAGCGGATCAGCTCTCGCTGATGTAAAATGAGCATACATCAAAGTCTTGGCAAAGAGACCTGCCCAACAACTAAATTCCAAGTTGTAAAATGAGCCTGTTCCCAATAAAAAATGTACAGTATTACATGAGCTTGTAGTTAGAAAGCAGGTTATTATGATGATTATTCTAATCCTCACAAAAAAGTTTTCCCCCTTGGATTTTATGCAGGACTACGACTTGAGCCAGCTCCAGCAGCCGGAGTCTCTGGACCACATCATCAACAAGCCGACAGGGGTGCGCAGGGTGGATGAGAGGCCTGTGATTGCCGAGTCGCAGTACCCCGTCAGACCCAGTTTGCCCCACCCTGGAGACATAGGCGACTTCATAAATGATGTATGTCCATGTTTAAAAACCTTTTTTCTGAAGCTCTGGTGTAGCATTCTCATAGCCGTCTGTGTTTATTTTGAAGTTAACGATACCTCGTTGATGTGTTGTAAAAGGGGGCTTGCACATCTTTTGGATGGCCAACGATAGTTCATTACATATTATTGGTTTACATCTGTAAACTGTAGCTTGATTGCACTGGCATCATCTGAGGTACTGCTAGACGTGCTCGCTCTCTGTTTCTAGCGTCCAGGCTAGGATGCAACATTATAGTGTTCATGGGCGAGTGAGCCAGATGAGATTTTATTTTTATTTTTATTGCACCTTTTACAGTCCTAGCACCCTTAACCTGTTGCCATGTGAAAAACGAGCTCCTCCATTATATTTCTGATGAGCAGCAGTTATTGGCCTGAGCCCAGCTTTACTAATTGAGCAGATAAAGAGGAGGTGCTCAGAGTGGGAGTTCAGTCTTTCTTGTCTTCATGCCTCCAGGGTCTGAGGGCAGCAGACAACGACCCCACCGCTCCTCCCTACGACTCCCTGCTGGTGTTTGACTACGAGGGCAGCGGTTCCACCGCTGGTTCTGTCAGCTCGCTCAACTCCACCAGCTCAGGGGACCAGGACTACGACTACCTCAACGACTGGGGCCCTCGCTTTAAGAAGCTGGCTGACCTCTACGGAGGAGGGGACGATGACTGAGAGCGGCGCCGCGGGGCTGGGTGGGGTTGCAGATGGGAGAGGCGGGACCGGCTGGATGGACGTTGCTGTAAAGCAGCAAGGAGTGGCCAACCACACGACGCAGGCTCCACAGTAGACGTGTGAGGAATGGACCCATACATGGGCTGCATCCGTTTGCTCACAGCAACCAGGCTCGCAAACGTGAATTCCGCTGCAACGCAACTGTATTCTGGCTTTATATGTTTTCTTTCTTTTTTTTTGTGGCACATTTGTAGTGTGATGTTTCATTTTTCATTTTAATTTTCTTTTGTTAATCTTTCACTGCGCTGGATCTGGATGTCCCAAGGTGGTCATGAGAGACAGGAGCAGTGAATTTGTGCTTGGATTCATTGTTAAAAAGAAACAATGTCTCTCGCTTTAGTTTCACACCGAAGAGTATGATTTTGGGGAAGTTGCTCTCGGACTCTCTCTTTAACTCTGTCAACTTGAATTTCCTTAGAACAGAAGCACTGTCATTTTATAAAGTGCCTTTTGTGGTGTGTTTTTTGTATCAGACTCCTGCTATCTCAGGATCGGTTGCCGTTCGTGCAGTACAGTGGAGACACTTCCCCCCCGACTCCCCGTCGACCACCCCCAACCCTACCCCAAACCCGCGCTCCCCAAACCAACCCTGCCTGTCAATCTCCTCTCCTTTTTCACAGTGGTGCACATGAAACAACCCCAGCCGCCAGTCCCAGGAGGGAAGGACACAACCAGGGCATAACATCGGATATCGTAACCCAACAAATTACGGCCTAAAGGAACCAACTAAGAGTCGCTACAGGGAAGAGCCCCCTCTTCTCCAGAGGCCGAAGTCTAACTTTCACACAACTGCAGTGACCGACGCTGACTTTGTGTGACACCATTTTTATACATTTGGGGGTTTTTCTAATTTAGTGGAGAATGCCTGCCTTTCCTCTGTGGACACACACGTTTCAGAGCCTATTTGTTGAGACACTTGCCCGCCCTGTGTGGTTTTGTGTTGCTTTCTCCACAGTGTAAAGCTTACGTAGGCATGATCTGATAAGTCAGTGTAAGTGCAAGAAACTCGAATTGACTTGGAACAAAGGTGTCTGAGGAAGATTGTTGGTTTATTTTGGGGGTTTTTTTGTTTGGTTTCTTTTCTTTTTTGGGGGGGGGGGGGGGGGGGGCCTTCGTTT
>VUQR01007001.1:12057-23602 GCA_015108515.1 Hemichromis elongatus | reverse complement strand
GCTTTGCTCTTCCTAGGGGGGCCATAACAGAAAATAATTGAGAAGCACTACAGTAATTAAACAATAATAAAACAATCACAGGACACTTTCTTCTGCATTCAGCACTTTTGCTTTTAATCCAAGCATATTTTCGTTGAAGGACTTTGGGTTATAATAGAGCAAATTAATTAATTAAGTAAAGGGTGTGAATAGTTTCTCCAGGACAGTTGTTTTTTTTTTTAAGCGCTATCACGCCAGTCTAGCATCACAGAAGCAGACTTCTGGTTGTGTTGGGCTCCTACTTGGAGATTGTTTTTTAACAAAATGACCTCACAGCTACAAAAAGGTTCAGCTGCTACGATTCCAGTGCAGAAAGAATACGACTTACATTTGGGATCCTTGAATAAACTTTGCAGCAACACACTTGTACTGCAGTCAGATTCTCGGATGTACTTAAATATTTACACACGAAGCTCTGCTTAGTTGTCACAGTGAGTAGGAGCCTAGTCAGCAGGAAAAACAAAACAACTGATGAATGACTTCTGTGGCGCTGAAGGGACTTACAAAGTGAACTTGGTTTGGGCTTGAGACTTAAATTATTTAACACAAAGCCTGTATTACACCATACTGGGTGATGCTCGGTAGAAGGGATATAACAGGACTTAGGACTGAATTGCGTTTTGAGAATTCAGGGTGTTTGGAGCTGGATAAAAACATTTTCTAACATTTGTAAAAGTTGAAATTACTGCCCGAACACACTCCTAATAAACAGTATAATATAATCTCTTGAATGAATTGTGGGATACTATTTGGGTTGTTTGTTGTTAACAGCTGTACAAGTACATGGAACTCGTCTTGCTACTGATGCTCAGCAGCTCTGCAGAAGCCAGCGTCTCTGTGTGATTACATGCTAGAGTGCAGTGAGGAAATCTGAGCCGCATCCTAAAGCCGAGCAGCTGTTCCAATCAAGTGGATGTAATTCTTCACCTCAGCCACAGGTTAAGTGCCTTCCCCGGGACTCTGGCTACATTTCTAAATGGTACGAGACGATTTCTTTGCAGCCAAGTCAGTCTCTGGTGTCCTTCAGGGTACAATCAAGTTTACATTCCCATCTGCCCCTCTATTTTCCTCTGTCAGCATCACTTGAGGAACACCAGAGCTTACTATGAATAATGAATGTATAGCACTGACATTAGTATAAATAAATAATTGATCACAATACATGTGGAACATAATTCGTCTTGTACATACAACCATAACAATAATTTTACTACCACATCAGGTTTTGCCTGTAGCCTACTTACACTATGGAAATGGTGGCATTTGTGCGTTTCATGGTGAAGACTGCTCAAAGAAAAAACAATTCATTCACGTCTCTAAATCTTTACCAGGGCTTAAAGGTGAGTGCTTTTGCCTATAATTGACTGGTGGTCATTTATATATATTTTAGTATTTGATTTCTGATTTATATTCTGCAGAGCCTCCTATTAATACCCATCGATCAACTGCTTCCTATCATGATTTAGAATTTATTATCTCAACAATTTTTTTATTATTTATTAATTTGGGGGGCTTACAGTTAAGATATTAATCTGCAAAAGTTTGGCTGCCGAATATACAGCCAAACTAATGATAGTCACATCAGCCTCTTATTACTTTATATCTAGTGTAAAGCAGTAGGTTTCAGCAGCAGCAAATGCACTACTTGGTTTAAAGACGTAGGAGTGTAGAGTGGGGTTGTGTTAACAATCTATTAAATTTTACCTTACATCCACCAAGGTCTACAAGGTCAACTTATAGATTTATTGGTCAAAAATTAAAAAACAAATACCAAAAATAAGTATAACTTCAAAACATCTTGCCTTGTTTACCCATTCATACAAGTTTATGTCCATTTAATTATAATATCCATTACTTATGTTTGTCTAATCCAAGTAAAAATCTGTCATGCTACTCTTATCTGATTTTTACTGCACTACAAACCTTTAAAAAACATTTTAAAAGAACAAAGAAAAAATATACAGAATAGAGTATTATTCCCTTCAAGAGAGTGCGCTTCTGCACATAGGACCTCTGAAAGTCCCCTTAGGGTGGAGGTGGCATCTGTACAGTGGAGTTGTACACGAGTCGCTTGTGTCCTAATGTGTTCCTGGATGAGGCCTCTGTGGTTCTGGTGTATTCAGAAGGTGCTCCATCAGAGGGTCATCAGGGAGGCTGGAGGCTGGGTCAGTATATCAGTTTGAGATGTTCCCTGACCCATCAGTGCACAGGTTTTGTGGTGTAGTGCAGTACATCACCCTGCAGGGGGAGATCGCTGCTGTTGGGGAGTCATACTAGCAGTGGGTGGTAGTGTCAAAGAAACAACCACATAAGTGTCAGGTAAGGAATGAAGATTTCCTGGCAGAATGTTGCATTACAACAACATGATGAACATTGTGAGTTTTTCAGTGGATCAGTGTATACAGCAAAGCACTGTAAACTGTGTCCTGTAAACAGTATGGCAAGGCACATAAGTGCATCTTTAGATGCATGTCACTAAGGTATGTACACCCTTTGGTGACTATTCCTCTTCAAATTAGAGATGACTTTGTAAACAGAGAGGCTCTTCCTCTGTGGGCTGACAGTGCCTGCTGCCTCGCCTGATCCAGCTCCATTAAAGAGGCCAACAGGCTATTAACCCCTGCGTCAATACCGCACAGGTTCAGCTTCGCCTACAAACCCATTTCAGCAGCGGTCATAAACACTGGCCTTATTATAGTATCTCTAGGCCAAAGCAGACTGCCCCACATGACCCCCATAACAAAAGAGTCTTAAAGTCAGCATTAACTTGGGTGGGCCAAGGGCACAAACACACATGAACCGGTGATGTGAGGAAATGTAAACTAATGAACTGTTGCTGCATGTTACATTGGAAAGTTTCTTTCCTTAAGGGAGGACAAAAAAAAAATCTCTTTCATTTGAGAATAAAAGTAGTTATGGGCTAGTGGGTTTGTGCATCCTAATGGATGATAAAGTGCGGCAACTGAATCACACTGTGCCACATCAGTTCATTTGAATCACATTTTTATGTCCCTCCTGGGAGGGAGTTTTATTCATAAGCTCAAAGCTTAATCAACATTATGCAAGGAGGCGTTGAAAAGGATAAAATTGATTAACTGACTTTTACTATTGCATTTGTCTCACAGCATGAATACAGTCGGATTATGAATGGGACTTTGAATTCATTTGGCTGCAAAGTAACGTCAAAGTTAGAAATTTCACATCCCTCTTGTTCATATGGCTATAGGGGTCTTACCTTAATAAAGAATTTCATAGGCCTGAAATTCTTGTAAGTAATGGGGGCTAGGGGACCTTTTATCAGCCTCTAACCATCATTAAAACTGAGCCCCTCTATGAGCGTAAACAAGCGCAGACATTTTAGACAGGAGGCTTATCATAAAAGTGCAAGAGGAACACCCTGCTGAGAGGCACTATGAGATCAGTCAAATCCCATCTCTGAATCTAACAAAACTACCCATAGCTACATAGCAGGCAAGCATTCACGAGCACGCGTGCGCATGTGGACAAATACTAAACTTGATTTAGATTTATTATGTAATCTCACCCTAGGGGTGAAAGAAGAAATGACAAGAGTCAATGTAGGAAATTAATAACAGCCCCCTTTAATAAATGTCATGGAAGGAAAGGGTGATGTCACTTCTCTGCTCTTCCCTCAGGCAGGCTCAGGGTGTTTACCCAACACCCTCAGGTGCAGTGACTGAGACGTCGCTAGGCAACCGCACCATCACTGTTGTTGCTCTGCCTCTGGCACTCAAGTGGGAGCTTATGTGGACTTAACTCTGAAAGAGCAGCAGTGTTGAGGAGTGGAAGGGGGATTACAAGGAAAAATATTGGATTGGGCTGAGGCACAAGGGGCAAGGCCTTACCTGAATCACCACCGCCACCAGACAGAGGGACTGTCACGCCACACTGGTTCTGTACTCGTGGCCAAAAGCCTGCTTTTTTTTTCGTGGCTGTGCTTTCTCGCAGCAGCGCCATGCTTTTATATTATTACCAGCAGACTGTGTCTCCTTCTGATGCCAAATGTTATGCAAAACACTGAGTGAACGGCCGTCTAAACTGGAGGTCTGTATTGCGGGTGTAAGCATATGAAATCATGAACTCTAAACTCACCCAAATGTAACCAGGATTTTAAATATTAAGGACACAGAGCCTAAGCAATAAGAAGAAATGAGCTATTGCCACCTAGTGGCTTCCAGATCAACTTTCATTAGAAAAAACCCCAAAACAAAACATGAAACTATGGTTCATAACCACTGATGGATCCAAATATTATTGTTCCCGTTTGGTCGGCGCAGATACGAAAGCTGCTCCTAATCAATGTAACATCAGGCTACTGTCCCAGTGGCAGAATGGCCTAATTACTTCCAGCCTATGGTTTATAGTGAATGTAGCAGCTGATGTGGCAGCTGTTGCCAGTGCACTGTGTGTGGGCTGATAATGGAGACGGACTCGAACAAGACAGCTCCACAAAGAAGCGGACAGACTGGTAACAGACTGTGTGCATGATTTCATTTTTGGGTTAAGAGCTGCGTGTTTTGCTCTTGGGAGTTTTGCTTAATAGATGGCTGTATAGCCCCGTGGGGACACACAGAGTGTAGTACATGTGGCTTTACAGATGTTAGAGGATTAAGTAGAATTATCTGTGAACAGGTAGAGTAAGAAGGAATTAAAGGCATTTAGCTCAGAAATATCACTACTAAACCTTGTGTATAGCCAGTTCTAATAATGCAATGCTGCCCCCTAGTGCCCTACAAAAGGTACATAAAAAACTGATGATTTATGACTCTCAGAAATCACTTTAAAGGCGTAACGACATCAATTACTGTAAAATCATTATTTATTCAAACTTTTTAATAGAGAAAATGTGATTTTCTTACTGCTGTATGCATAAATTCTCAATTCTATACAAAACCATGTGTAAAACTAGGTGTACCATTTACAAATATACAGGAGAAACTCCAGTTTTCGAAGTCATTGATACCAAAAACCTAAGGGGCTGTCCAGTAACACACCAAAAATAAAAGCAGGTAAAGAAATGATTGGAGAACATCGTCAGTCACGTTTAGAAGAGTAAAAATGCGTTGGTGGGCAACTACAAAAATAGAGTTTCAAGTAGATGTATGTTTGGTATAGCAATACAGGTTAAAAGCCTTCAGAAGTCTACGTTTTAGAAATCAATACACATAGAACTAATTTTAAAAGTAATATTTGTGGTTTTAAAACAAGAAAAAGAAAACAAAGAACACCCCTGCCTTCACACACTGAAAGCTATGCACTAATCTTTAAACACGTCCTAAATGCACACTTTGTTTGGAATTTAAGCTACATGAAGCAAATGAGGTGTCACGTGAAATTAAATAAATAACTAGACATTAATTTAACCATGAATTTAGTAAATAAATACAGTGTAGGGGGGAAAAGAAAAATCAAGTAAAGTTGACAGATACCGAGTGAGCTACGGCTTCATTAGTAACACCAGGGCTGATTGCTTAGGGATGGCTGTATGGCTTATACATAGTTAGGAAGGCAACTCAGTAGGTTACACAGTTTGGAGTTCAAACTAATTCTGCAGAAACCAACACATAAAAATCAATAATCAATAAAATTTCTTGGTGGGTCTAATAAAACAAATGATTTCATTGCTTTTAAGCCTAATGTGCATACAAACATTTAGAAAATAAACTGTACTATGTTACAGTGCATACGTGTACAATATTTCATTTATTCATACAAAAAACCTTCTTCTTAAAACATAATCTTTTTTTTTTTTTGCACCATCATGACAAAAGATTAAATAAAAAGGGCCTCGATCAGCGACTGCTCTGAAAGAAAATAGGCATTATATGAGGAGGGAGGTAGAGAGGCCATCCAATATGGCTACTATTGTATTTCAGCTAATCAGGTGTATCTGATAAACCTTATAATGTGCCAGGTCGCCTTTTTTCTTCCTCTTCACATATAAGAGTCTCTTATGCTCTCTCTCTGTGGTGGGAGCTGCTGGTCTCTCCACACACTTCATTGTCCCCTGCTGCCCCCTCTCTTTGCCCCCTCCTCCTCACCTCTCCTCTCTGACATCAAGCCTATTTGAGAAAGCCCTTGTAGAGGAAATGGGAGCGACTGGTAAATCTCTCATTTTCCAAACAGAAGAGCAGGTCCCTGAGATTGACGCGTGTGATGCGCTGCCGTGTGGGTCTGGAGCCTGATGAAGCAGGCCCACCAGATAGAGAGGGACCTGTTCCCGATCCCTGCAAGACGAGAGAGAGGGGCATAAGAAAAACAACAAGTGAGCACACTCACTGGGTGTGTGACATCTGTTGCTGGTGGAAGAAGAGTAATGAGTGAATAATTTGAGTGGGTTTCCACGTGTTCACATTTATCCAGATATTTCTTAAGCTTTTCCCAGTTAAGTAATAATGTTAACCAATATAATACGACAAGCAGATTACACCTGTCAAAGATTCCCAAGGAGAGGAGATGCAAGTTTCGGGAATTAACAAGAAGGAAACGACATGATTTTTTGACTGAAAAAAAAAAAGTGTAAATGTGTACAGCAAGGCAATGACAATATAAGGGAGATCAAAGTAAACAGACACCAAAAAAAGTAAAGAAAGCATGATAAGATAAACTACTTTCTCAAGAAAAGCACTGAGATGTTGCCATTTAGTTAAAATTTAAGAACGTTTTCTCCCTCGATTAGATCAGGCTAGAAGGTTTTAGAGAAAAAAAACTGTATGCAGGAAGCATAAGAGCAACTCAAGCATTAGTAGTCACAGTGTGAGAAACAACAGTGGCGGTTCCATCGTCTTAAATGAATTTATCTAGTGACCTGTTTATATGTGATCTATGATTATAATGGCCAGCTGACATTGTGCATGAGTGTAATTCTCTGGCTGATTTAATGACCGGTTTTATTCTGTTACTTTCTCTTTTTGTCAGGCTAGAGTGGACTCTCAGTGACAGCCTGTCACCAAATTAACTTTGACTGGCTCGAACAATCTCCGGAGAGAAAAATAAGAGTGTTATTTCCATTGTTAGCCATTTCTTTATGACAAATATATTATTCTGAAAAAAAAAATCAGTAGAAGCTAATCTTCTGCAGCGGAATTTGAACACAAAGTATCCGTATGGCACCAGCTATGACATACCCAACCTTTCTACATAACTTCTGTGTCACAGAATCGTGCGATCTGCGGTTCTTTTTGTTCAAGTAAATACTGCCCTCCACAAGGAAGTAAACCAGTCTGTTAATAAGAAGGCTGTCAGATAAACATCGATGATGACTTTCTAACAGGCTTTTATACACACATTAAAAACTGACTCATAGTTATAAATTAAACTGAAACAATAACATCCCATTTATAAGCCTGCACACTGGCCACTTCATTAAGTACACCTGATCAACTGCTTCCTAACACAACTATTAAATCAGCCAATCATGTCAAAATAACCTGCTCAGATTCAAACTGAGCATCAAAATGGGGAGAAATGCGATTGAAGTGACTTTGAAGGTGCCGTGGTTGCTTGTGCCAGACAGGCTGCTCTAAGTATCTTAGAAACTGATCTACTGGGTTTTTCCAATAAAACCATCTCTGGAGTTTAAAACAGAACAAAACAAAACAAAACTGGGTAGGCCTCTGGACAACAGAGAAGAATTGCTGCACTGCTTTGAGCTCACAGGAATGCAACGGTAGCTTAAATAAAGTACAAGTTACAATCAAGGTATTCAGAAGAGCATCTCTGAAAGCACAATATACTGAACCTTGACCTAGATAGGCTGCAGCAGCAGAAGCGCACACGGGTGCCACGCCTGGACAAGAGAAAATTGCAAAAATGTTGCCTTGTCAATTTCTGGTGCATCATTCATATAGTAGGGTCAGAATTTGGTGCAAACAACAGGAAAGCAAGGATCCATCCATTCAGACTGCTGGTGGTGAAAGGGAGTGGGGATATTTTCTTGAAACACTTTGGGCCCCAACTGATCATCATTTAAACACCACATCCTTCCCTTTACAATCACTGCATACTAGGGTTGTACAAATGGATGATAATGTCCCAGGCCAATTACGGGCAACGTGACTGGCGATGGCTTGCTAATCAATCAATCAATTAATTATCTAATTTCCCAAATCATGGAATAAATTAATGTCATTTTTAAATATCAGTATTCTGAGTGAAATCTACCAAGCTACAGTTTGATGTTGTACCTCCAGATATAACCAACACATGTGCACGAACACAAGTCTAGACCTCTGCACACTTTGAAATGAAAATGTATACATGTAGACATTTATGTCTCTTTCCCCCCTACACTGGGTATGTTGTCAGGTTAAATGGGAAGATACAGTAGAACTGTAAATTTGATGGAACATGAACTTCACATCCTGGATGTGCAGCTCACAAACCTACACCAACTATGTGATGCTATCCTGTCATTATGGCCCAAAATCTCTGAGAAAAGGTTTCAGCACCTTGCTAAATCTGTGCAAAAGAAAAAGACAAAAGAGGGCCATACCGAGTACAAACAATGTGTACCTAAAAAAAGTACACACATATATATATATATATATATAACAGAACAAGAAAATTAAAGTATAAGTAGGATTTCCGGTTTTATGTCACCTCAGCTGAAGCAGAAGAGGATGGTGAGTCCAGATTTTTCTTCTTCTTCCTAGGGCCAATGGCCGCCAGAGCTGTCAGGTTAGCCTCCCTTTGTCTCATTTGAGCCAACTCCTGCTGTTGCATCTGTACAACACACACACGTGAATGCCTCATACACTGCATAAATATAGAGCAACAGACTTTCTAAACAGTCTTCTTTTCATTGTACCTCTTTTGCCTTCTGCTTGAGACGCAGCTGTTCTGGATCCTCTTGCCGGGCTCGAGACTACAGAAACACCAGGAAGATGCAACAAATTGAAAAAACAAACAAACAAACAAACAAAATACACTGCAGGCAGAAGAAAAACCCAGGACCAGGTGGTGCAAGCACAGAGATCCATTCAACATCAATGAAAGCCTGTGGACAAAACATCTTGATATCTGTCTGCGATGCTCTACCTTAGCTGCCTTCAGGAGGATTTCTCTCTCCTGTTCCTCCTTTCGTTGTTTCTCTAACTGGTCCAACTGCTCGAAGAATTTCAGCTGTGTACGAACATCACTGCTCTGCTCGTAGTTGTTATCCTCCTGCCCAGCGAAAGTGGTGTTAAGATTTTATATTAAATATAATGTGTTCCAACTCATTTACTGCAAGACATACCTATCATTTGCACATTAAAACCAATTAGAAAAACATTTTGCTGCTCCGAACCTTGAAAGTGATGTTTTTCTGCTGGGCTACTTGGGAGACTTTTTCAAGTAGGTTCTGAAGTCGCTGTTGAGCAGCGTGGGAGACGTAGTTCACCACCTCAGGACCGAGTTCTGTTACACCGTACCTCCTACCTGGAGCAGAAAAACCACAACCGTGTTCTGAGGCTGATAAAACAACAAACGTTGTTTTACGTTGTTTTACCGCTAAACCACGTGACTTTATCTTGTCTGCCGTTTTGGAAGTTGATGGTTACATTGTAGAATACGGTGACAACACACGCAGCAGTGGGTTGAAAGTTGTTCCTCAAGGTTGATTGTAGCTGAGAAATCTAATGCTAAGCCTCAGTAACACAGCCCTCGAGACCATTCAGTGACTCCTGACAACGATTCGCTCAATAGAAAGCGCTTTAAGTCTTCAGGTAGAATAGAAAAGCACTATAAAAGAACCAGTCAACTCACCATGATGGCAAAGACCTTGCAATTACTTTGGCCACTGGCAGACTTCCACACAACACTTTCCAGCTACTTTCCAAGCTACAGTGAAACTGTAGAAAGTAACTGGAAATGGAGAGCATTAATCCAAAAACATGTTGGCTCCAACACAAAGGCACAACTTCTACTTTGAAGGAGAACATTGTCACTTTTCAGTGTGCTTCACGCTTTTTCAAACGTTGCTACTGTTTGACTAGTGCTTAGCAAGTATTTGCAGACAAGTCGGCAAACTTCAGGTGCTCTTGGCATTCTAGTAGCTTATCATAAGAAAGATTTGAGTGCAGCACCGTGTAATTTCAACCTCCAGGAATTACTTACAAACCACCACATCACATGAGAAACCTGTAGTGTCTCACCGATCTCCAGCATTCTCCTCTGCAGGACAGCACAGGAGAGAAACGCTTCGTCCTTACAGGAATGTGTCACCGCTCCCACTGTAATGGAATTGGTGGCGAGGATATTGGCGCTCTCTTCTGATAGGTTAACTCCGGCCATGGAGGCTACATCATTGATGTCATCATCATCTCTGTCAATAAACATCGGGTGAATGATTCATCATAAATTTCATTCATGAAATGATGGCACACAATACTAAGACTACTATCAAACTATCAATTTAATTTTTAGCCCTGTTTATGAGCCAGATAACGAGTTTGTGAAGCAATGAAAAGATACACTGATCTACTTAACTACAGTTGTTGGTTTTTATCTTTCAAGTAAAAATGTTGTTGATTACAAAAAAAAACTAAAAGAAGGACTGATTTAAATGTCACTTACTTGAAAGTACCACCCGCCTCTTTGAGCTTGTTTTTTTGAGCAGGGGTCAAGGCTGCAACAAGGACTTGTTTAGAACCAGGCAGCCCCTCTGGCCTCAGGGGAACTAACAGGGACAAAACAGATGGACCACATTTACTTGCAAAAAAAACAATAAAATGTGCACATACGCAAACACACACTTACAGAAGTGCTGTTAGACTGGCATACTCACCTGGTTGCAGCTCCTTAAGCTGCACCTGCTGCTGTCCCAGCACGATGCGACCAGGGGCCTGATTCCTGAGAGTCATCATGGGGGTTGTCGGTAAGGTTACCTGAGGTCTCAGAATTGCTCTTTGCTGCTGAGGCTGGAGAACCTGAAATGGTAAAGTTTAAAATTGAGAGTTTAACAGTATTACATTGTACACTGTATTGTTATTAAGTAAATATTGATATTGATTTTCCGATTAAAATCGATTTTAGCTCGAATAAAGCGATATCGATTCAATAAAATTCTGAATCAATTTTCAAATATAAACTTATTTTGCCAGAAACGCCAGAATCTCATGTTAAACCTCACAAAACTATTTCAACAACCACCAAACAGCTAAAACAGGAAATGAGAGAAGGTAAACAGAATCCGGAAAAAGACAAGATAAGTGCGATGTCAGCTTTCAGCACCGACACGCCGTCGGGTGAGAAAGCCGACAGCTCACAGATTCTGATGCGTCGGGTCCGCGCTTTGTGTTTACACTTTTTCCCGGCTAGATTCCGAACCTGCAGGTTTCATCGCTCTCCAACTAAAACTGATTGAACCGGCAGCAAAAGAAAATCAAACCTAAGCTTCACATTCCGATTCACATAAACATCGTCGTGAACTCCCGCTTTCTTTTGCTGTTTTCTTCCAGCACGATAAAAAAAAAAAAAAAAAAAAAAAAATATTTTTAATTTT
>VUQR01007001.1:1439-12033 GCA_015108515.1 Hemichromis elongatus | reverse complement strand
TCTCTCAATTTACTTTAAGAACAATTTCCCATTTAGAAATCTCCATTTTCTGCATTATTCACCAGCTTATTCCGCACAAGTCTACCATTGTGTACAGCGCTGTCAGCCGCTGTTTTTTTTAAATGACTTCCGTGAAGAAAGCCTCATTTCTGCTGTTCAATAACGAAGAAATATTAACTTTTTAAAATTATGACAAATATCAAAACGCTTAGCTGCCTCTAATACAACTTCTACACTACTCTGCTGGTAGTCTGAATAAACTGTGCCGAGTTCTCTCAGATTTAATGGGTGGCTTCTCCCAACTTTCTGCCCAGTTCACCCATACTCTGTCAGATCCAGGACTTTTGTTTTGGTGAACACAATAAAACTAAACGGCTTAAAGAGGTCCTCTCTCCAAGGAGAAGTAATACGTGGAATGACTGATTTTAAGATCATCGACTGCTAAATAGCACCTCATATCACTTCAAAGACATTTTAGAGGGTTATTTGCCGAATAAGCAAGAATTCAGCTCCTCATAATTTCTATGTGTAGCGTTTTCAGTTTTAATGCTCTACAGAAAGAACACAGCAGTTATTTAGTGAGCATTGTAAGGTCAATAAAACAACTTGTAACATCTCTAACTGGAACAAGAGCTACCTGAGTCAACATCTAAATGAATTTTACTTACCAGTGAGGACATCTGTCCTGGTTTGTTAATGCCTGGCTGAAGCAGGGGCCTACTAACTGGTGTAGGAAGGCGAGGGGCTGGACTACTGAGGACCACTGTAGTAGGGGTGGGTGAGGTGGAGGAGACTGAACCTGAGGCTGGCTGGGCGAGTTGACTCTGCTGGATGAAAGTTGTCGAGTCTGGGGTGAGCTGCCTCAAAGCTGGGAGGCTTCTCTAAAAAAATGAAGACGGACAAATATTAGCCTCACAACACCGCATGTACAAACTTAAAGAACATGTTCAAACAAACCCTCACATTTTAATGGTCACTGTAAAAAGATGCAAAAATCAGACTTACCTTGAGGAAAGGCACAAGATAAGGTTGGGGTGAGGAGTTGAGCTCTTTGTACAATCTGCTGGTGAACTCTTCAGCTTCCAGTCTGCCCTCCTAATAAAACCCAAAATAACAAAGTGAGAGCTGAAAAATTGGTGTCTGTATCATGTGTGCAACCAATCTAAAACACAAACCAGGAGTTTAGAAACAAAAAAAAAAACATTCAGAATCGCTTCCAAAAGTCTAATTTTTCCTTTTTGATTTGTACACATAAGCTGTAATTCTCCAAGGAATGCACCCACCTGCTTTAACACCATCAAACCCATCCTATTCCCTCCTGCCTGCCTGCTTCTCTTTGAAAATGGATTACATAGCAGTGGGTGTTTCTCTCTATTTAAAAAGCTTATTATTCATTTTGAAATGACATCAGTGTGGAGAGAGTCAAAGGTTTACTCACTAGCAGATCCTTGACCAGCTCCCTAACAGTGGCTGCAGTTTCTGTGGATTGCTTTCCACTGGATGCCAGCTTGATCAGTGTGGAGAGGAAGTTCTGACATTTTTTCACATTCTCAATTGTCTCCTGCCAAAAAGAAAACCCCAAAATGTTTTCATTTATTTTAAAAATAACCATGCTTTTATACATCACAGCACCTTTTTTTAATTACACCACAAAAATGTGCAAAGGTCTTCTTTTCTTTAGTCCTCATTTCTTTACATTTTGCCAGGAAAATGGAAAATGCATGCTATAATTGACTGAAATGTGGAAATTCAATATTTGGAACGACTTCCCTTATTCTTCAAGACAGCCTGAACTCTCTAAGGTAGGCTTTCTTCTCAGTTCTTTAAGTAGTCTTCAGGTACAGTTCTCCAGGCTTCTTGAAGCACATTGAAAGCTCTTCCTTGGATGTTGTCTTTTTGTTCTGTTCTTTCGAGATGATCCCACACTGCTTCAATAATATCAAGCTCCAAGCTCTGAAGAGGCCAAACCATGACTGATGGGTTCTTGTGTTCCTCTATCCAGGTATGCTGTTGGATTATTGTCATGCTAAAAATGAAGCTGCTCACCATCAGACACTCTCCAGATGGTATTTCATGATGGAACATCTGATAGTACTTTCTAAATTCATAATTCCATCCATTTTGACATCTCTAACACCACTGGTTGAAATGAAGCCCAAACCATGAGAGTCTCCACTGTGCTTTACAAATAGCTGTAGACACTCACTATTGTACCCCTCTCCTCAGCTCCTAAGTATATACCGAAAACAAAATAAATGAAAATTTTTGATTCGTGACTCCATAAAACCTCAGTTGGTATGTAACTTTGACATACGCTATATCGCCAAAAGTCTTCACATGCATCTGAACTAGAATGACATCCCAATCCTAACCCAGCTATAGCAGCTTTAACTCTTCAGAGATGGCTTTCCACAAGGTTTAGGAGTGCATTATGGGAATTTTGGCTTTTTTTAAAAAGTGGATTTGTGAGGTCATTGATGTTGGAGAAGAAGTCCTGACTCACAGTCTCTCTTCTAATCCATCCCAAAAGGTGTTCTGTTCGGTTGAGGTCAGGACTCTGTGCCGGCCAGTCAAGTTTCTCCATACCAAACTCGCTCATCCATGTCTTTATGGACATTGCTTCGTGCACTGACGCGCAGTCATGTTGGAACTGTTCCCACAAAGTTGAGAGCACGGCTTACGGCTGCCGCTTCTTCTTTTGTCCTCCACTTGTCCATTTTTTTTGAGGACACACTGCACAGTATGTCTGGTTTTCAAGTTCAGGTAAGCTGTAAACTACTGTTCTGGGAATCACCTTGTTGCTGTAAAAGTACTATTTTATGCCTTTCAAACTTTTCTGATCGTTGACATTTTGGTAGAGTCAACTAAAAAAACAGAAGAAATTATTTGTTTTTTGTGGCAAGCTACTAGTAACAAAATGACTAAATATACAATTTAAAATCATTTTTTGTCAGGTTGTCCGTTATGCATGTACAAAACACTGGTTCATCTATGATTTAGGTCCTTTTTTTTTTTAAATCCTTCAATGATTTATAAATCAGTGTAAAGTGGCTTAAAAAAAAAAGAACATATTACTCTTAAAATGATCAAATCCAAGGACTGGAATGACTGAAAAGCAGATAATGCCCAAAGAAAAACTCTGAAAGCCCCTCAAAAAGCCAAGGTGACACAACTCACCTTGCTGAATGCTACTGAGGTAACTGTGGTCCCAGTTGTTTGGCTCACTGTCCTAGAGGTCATTCCGGGTACTGTTGCCCCAACTGAGCTCTGAGAGAAAAAAAAGGATTTAAATAAACATACATTTATGTTATTTGGATTACTGAACTGTTTCAATTTGCATCATTAGAGAACATTGTGAGATTTAAAGCTGTTTCACAGTTGCTCAAGTACATCAATCAATCTTCAGGTTTATATGAGGAAACAGGTGCACTTCTCTTGCAGCGTCTCAGCTGGGTGCTCTTCCTTAAAAAAAATATAACTTTAATTTGCTGCTTTTAAGATATTAGTGAGTCTGTACACCATTAACCATCATTTTGGTTTATAATTTGCAGAGATATTTCTGCGTATGTTAACACATAACTTGCCCAGGTACGAACAAGGTCCACAAGAGTCAGATTTCCCAATGCCATGCATGACTAACTCAGTGTGATCACTACCTGCTCTTGTGGGCAACATCACTGTACTTCATCCCACATAGATGGAAGCTCAACAACAAAGCTGAAGGTAAAATGACAGTAATCCTAGTACAGAATTAATTTCTCTTAAACTTAAATGAGTTACAATAAGAAAATGTCACATTTGTAGTTTCATGTTTGTCAGTGAAACAGCAGCAATCATAAAAATAAGAAAAAAATTCAACTCTGACTCAAATGCACTTATGAGTAATGACTTGATTTTTCCCCTTCTTTTCTCTATTAAAACCCAACGTGGTCGCTGAAAAATCATTCTGCAGTGGCATTTGTATAACAGTCTATGAAAGTACACATTAAGCCAAGCTACTAGAATCTTGCTTTCTAATTGATTTTACACCCAATATAATATTGAGTTACCAGCAGTCATTCTGACATAAAGTAGTAATTAAACAGTACTTCACGTCTAAATTTCTTATATAAACATCTAATACTCAAATCGTTGTGATGTTGGTTTGACATATGAATTGTTAGCATTTTGTATGAACATAAAAACTTCTCATTAAAAATGAATGAGGGAGCATTAAAAGCATTCTCTGTACACAGGCAGAGGTTTCTCAAAACAGTGTAAATCAAGTAGGTTTCCATTGTATGACCCAAGTGCCTGGAAATATCATGCTCTGAATATTATTTTGTGTCTCTACCCTGTAATAAAAAAAAATACTGCAAAGGCAGTCAAATCAGAAATCAAATACGTTTCACTGCCAACCGACCTGAAGGATAGGTGGTCTGTGAAGAGTAGTGGTTGCAGTGAGTGATGCAGGAGCTGGACAGCCTGGTCGGATGATGGTGCTGGGAGTCACTTGTCTGCTGATGACAGTGTTTCCAGGAGCCTAAGAAGTGGCACAAAGCAAAAGTTGATGAGCAACATCCAAGTTTATACAAACTGAAAATGCATAAATCTCGCATTTTATTATTTGTCTTAAGTCGACAAATAATAAAATATATGACATACAATGCTGCTCCCCATATACTGCAAGTTATACAATCTAATATTCTGCTCAGCAGGTGCTTTCATAAGCTGTGTGCAGGCTGAACATGGCCTGAGCCACTAACATGAAGTGAAACATAATTGTTTTGAAAATGATGTTGTTACCTGGCCTGGAGGCACATTCACTGGTGTAGTGGCCCGAGGTGCCATGTCTCCCTGCGCCTGGGCTTGCATCTGGGCCAGAGCCTGCTGAGGAATCATCAGCAGCTGTCCACTATCACTCCGTACAAGCACCATTCCTGGCACCCGTCAAAACAACAAAAACAACATCAACAACAAGAAAAACAAAACATACTATAAACCTCAACATAATAGCAGTAACCAGCAAATAATAAATGAGCAAATTAGTGTGAATTAAAGACTTCAGTGTGATTCTCATAGTAAGTTTGAATGCACGCAAGTAGTATATAATATGTAATGGGAGAATATATAGGACTTGTATATTTCTCAACATTCAGTTATAGGATTATGTTTTTATTTTTGCAACCATTCAGAAAGACAAAAACAAAAAGGAAACCAAACTGATGACTCAGTAAATTGTGAAACAAATGCCTTTATAACCAACTCCACTCACCCGCTGGAAGCTGGATGTTATGGATACTGGGCTGTCCCGGTGTAGCCTGGGGTAGCCTTGGGGCCAGCATCTGAGGTGTCAGAGCTCGGATCGCGCCAGCACCTGCCGTCGCAGAAGTCCTGGGAACGGTGACGGCGCCGGGAGTGACAGTGGGCTGCGGTGCCGGCTCTGTTATCGTTGTGGGTGGCTCTGCCTTGATGATGTGCGTCCCCGCGCTGATGGCCACAGAACTGGAAGGCTGGCCGTTGTTTACAAGCGGAGTTTGCATGCCGATACCTGTCTGACTCGATGCACTGGCCGCCACAGTAGGGCTCGCGCTATTGTTCCCATTCAGAACTGCACCCGACCCAGCGGTTTGCATAGGCGTCCTGACGAGTGTCACACTGGGTCCCGTTGCTTGGCTCACGGGCTGAGCTGAAGCCACAACACTCTGAGAGTTCATGAGCGGGGTCTGAATTACACTGTTTGAAGAGGGGGGCATTGTGACACTGGCCAGCCCTTTTGACAACACTGGTCCACTGTTGACAGCTGTGACAGATATCGCAGCGCTGCTGCTGCTACCAGTGCCACTTGTCACTATCGTCCCCCTGAGAGTGGCAGCGCTTCCTGAATTGTGAGAATTCATAGTTTGGCTCCCATTGAAAGTCTGCACCGAGTATGAGCCCACTTTCCCCTGGTGATTAGGGAGAAAAGTTACGCCGCTACTAACGACAAGTGTTTTGCCAGGGTCGTGTCCCGTGTTGGAGTCCGTGCTGGCCGTCGATGCGTCCATAGCTGAACCATGGGGAGCTTGTTATGTAGAGCCCCCCCTGCACTTCAACTTGTTTAACAAGGAGCACAAACAATCTTGAATGCGATGGGACAAGACTTTGTCACAGTTGCTGCTTTTCTCTGTCAGCTCCGGCGATGGCTTTCCGTGTACAGTAGGAGAGACAAAGTGAGAAACAACATTAGTAGTTTACAGCGTACCTGCTTTAGCAATCGTCTTGACCAAGTCCCAGCTGGGCATTAGCTCGAGCTACCCCCTTGTCCCGGAAATATAGCCATGTAATTACCGGCAGTCTCGGCCCTAACCCAGTGGTTGTTGTGACACAAGAACGACAGTTGTGACTCTACAGACCGTGCAAGATGACAAACTACCGCTTTATTCACCCCTGTGAGTAACAAGAGCTCTTCCAGCGGGCCAGAGCCAACCGCCATCTTCACACTCTTGCGAGCTTGTGAAAAGTGAGGTACTTACCGACTGACGTGCGCCTGCGCACAACAGCTAAACGTCTCAGAGCAGGGACTTCTAAGAGCTGTGATTGGCTGCTCCACGTGTAAAAGGCGGTACCAATGGCTTCAGCTGTCATTCCAGGGGATGCTCGAGACGGAACAGCATCGTATCGGAGATAATCTGTTTTCGTCAAACGTTAGACTGTCAGCGACGTGTTTACACTAACACGATAATTATTCGGCTGAAGAATTTCAATATGTGTCGTTTGGTAGAAGAATAATAGGGTTTGCGGCAAGCTAACAAACCGAATTTAACAGCTTATTCGCGCTCGGTGCGCTGTGCAAGATGGCTGCAGTGTTACAGCTGAGTGAAGTTGCTGTTGTGGTGAGGAGTTTGAGGGCGCCCCACCCTGCTTTAGGGAGGAAATGTACAGTGCAGTCAGCCAGTCATGGGATTTAGAGCTTATTTTTTAAGCGTACCGTCTGCTATGAATGCCAGCGCAAGAGCAAATTTGGTTTTGCTTTCATTTTTGTGTTGAAATAAAGATTCAAACCTGCAGATGTTTATTTCATTCCTTTAAAAATGTATTCTGCAACTTTGGCAGAGCAAACTCACTATGGCTCAAACAACATGGTTATTTCCAAGTTTCGTGTTTTTTTTTTTTTTAAGGAATCAACTTTTTAAAAGTATTGCTCCAAAATTTTAAAGGGAAAAGGTGTTTTATTATGTTATAAAGCTGGGTAATTAATAAAAAATATTTTAACACAAGCTAAATGTTTTATTTTAAATGTAAAACTTGGTTCTGCCCTTTGAATTTTTTTTTTATTTGCAAGGAGCTGGAGTAATGTTATAGTTTTATTCATATATTTTGTCAGTTTGATAAATTACATGTCATGTACAATCACTGTTATTAGGAACACCTTGCTTGTTCTGGGTTGGACCCTGTTTTACGTTCAGAGTTGTCCATGTCCGTTGTAGCACAGACTGAACACGGTACTAGAAACATTCTTCAGGCTTTGGCCCATATTCATGTAGCATCACACTGTCGCTGCAGATTTGTAGACCACACATCCATAATGTGAGGCTCTCATTCCAGCACATCCCAGATGTTGTGTATTATTAACCCATTGCTATGTTAAAAAAAAACAAACAAAACAAAACTAGTTTGAGATTATTTGATTATTTAAATAATTTCTTATCCTGCTGGAACCATTAGAAGACTATCATCAGGAGATGGGTATGTAATCATAAAGGAATGGACATGGTAAATAATAATATTCAGGTAGGTAGTTACCGACCATTCCCTGTAAATCCCAAAGATAGTTGTGAGGGGAAAATCCCAGATCAGCAGTTTCTCAAATAATCAGTCCACACTCCAGCATCACCAACCATGCTACATTCAAAGTCACTTCAACATCATTTTGACCATGTTTACATGCCTGAATTCATTGGGTTGCAGCCATGAGATCAGTTGAACAGGTGTACCTTAGAAAGTGGCCAGTGAGTAAGCTGGTATATATTAGTATGTATATCAGGAGTGGGAACTCCAGGCCTCAAGGGCCTCTGTCCTGCAGGTTTTAGATGTGTCCATGACAAGGCTAATATAAATGGCTAAATTACCTCCTCAACATGTCTTGAAGTTCTCCAGAGGCCTGGTAATGAACTAATCATTTGATTTAGGTGTGTTGACCAAGAGTGAGATCTAAAACCTGCAGGACACCGGCCCTTGAGACCCGGAGTTTCCCATCCCTGATGTATATGTTTATCCGACGAGTTAAACAACCCTGTCTTGTACCATAACAACAGCAAGACTGATTTTTAACCGCTAGCTGCTGGTGACTTTGTTAGTGGACACCTCTAATGTGCTTGGGCTTAGCGTTTAACACCAGCGAGCCCGCTTCCAGTTTTACTTAGTTTAACTCCACGCTCTTGTTTTTGTAACTAGCGGTGTATGCCGACTCAGCAAAGAAACTACCCCCTGTTTTACACACAGCTGCAAAGAAGTGCGGCACTGCTAATCTTATAAAGTGCACAGGTGCTCTCCATCATGCACATTGCTGATTAGTTAAGGTGTGTGTGGTGTGGCTGTTTACTCTGTAGGTTAGGTTTGATCTGAAAGTATATTTTCACTGCAAGCATGAGTGCCCGAGGAGGAACTCCTTACATTGGCAGTAAAATAAGTTTAATATCCAAGGCACAGATTCGTTATGAGGGCATTTTGTCTTCTGTGGACACAGACAGATCCACGGTTGCTTTAGCAAAAGGTAAGTTGATGCTTGATGTTGTGGCTCTAAGTTGTGCTTACTCTTCAGTTTTCTGCATATTAAGTCTTGAACAAAAGTTGCTTGAGTTTAAAAAAAACAAAACAAAAAAAACACCCACCTTACTTTATGTCATTTCACCATATATATTTTAACAGTTAAATCTTACGGCACTGAAGACCGCCACACAGATAGACCAGTTCCGCCTAAAGATGAAGTTTATGAATACATAATCTTCAGGGGAAGTGACATAAAAGACATTACTGTGTCTGAGCCACCAAAACCACACCATGGACTTCCTCGGGACCCTGCTATTGTTCAGGTGAATAAATGAAGGCGATTCAACTGACTTAATGTTAGATTTATTTGAGATTGATAGGTTTCTTAAAAGTTCATTTATTTGTCTTTATTGTTATGGGATCAGTCATCCATTGGCAGCTCCCCTGCAATGTATCATCCACGCTGGAGTCCTTACAGAGACATGATGCCCACCTACAATCAGCTGGCTGCTAGTTCTCTACTCAACCAGCAGTACAGTGCAGCACTGGGACTAGGTACAGAGTTCTTCTCAATATAGTAGAGGACTTATTTGTATTTATGCTGGAGATTTCCAGCGTGGAAAATGGTCTTGCAACACTATGCTTGCTTCTGCTGTCTCAATTCTATGACTTTCAGGCCAAGTCAGAAAGGCCCCTATGGTTGAACAAGCTGTCCAGACCATGCCTTTGGCCAGTGCTGCACAGAAAAAGGGAAAGCCTGCAACCCAGCCGCAGAACAAACCGCTGGTGCGTCCAGTCCAGCGGTCTGGACAGGCCGGTGCCCAGGTTCAAAAAGAGAATATACCCACCAGTAAGCTGACTTTTAACAGTGAACATTCACTTCCACAACAATTGACTTCATTGTACTGATTTTAAATCCACCACAATAAGGAGAAAAATTATCACATTTAACATTTTAGGACAGGCACCGTCTCAGCCAAGTGCTACCTCAGCTGAAGGCCAAAACACTGGGAACCAGAAACAAAGGCAGAGACAAGGTATCCACATTTAAAATGTGCATTGTGAGCTGCTAATTGCTAAATGGCAGTATTTTGTTTGCTTGACTCTTTCAGCTGTGAAATGAAGACTGCAATTACATTTGTAAAATGAAATTTTGCTCATCTGTCTGCAGGCATTAAATTTCAAAATCAAATGTCATAGTAGACAAACAGGTTTGAGAACCAGTTTTAACAGTTTTTTTTTTTTCTCCCTCCCTAAATGCTTATTTGCAGGCAGCCGAAGGTCCAGGAACAGAAGTAGAGGCCAACTAATAGTGAAAAACACAAAGGCTTCAACTTTGGCATTTGAGTCCGATTTTGATTTTGAAAGTGCAAATGCTCAGTTTAAAGATGATCTTACAAAGAAAAATGTGGGTACGTTTTTAAAGATCACCAATCAATTCAGTTCCATTGTAAACAACACAAACTGAGCTGAGCATATGTGTATTTTGCAGTTGAGGAGTCTTGGGAGAACCAGGATAGCCCTCCTGAACAGGAGGAGGAACCCCTCCAAGACAAGTACTATGACAAAGCAAAGTGTTTCTTTGATAACATCTCATCAGACCTTAAGCCCAGGTGACCTAAACAGCTCATTTGTCATTTGTTTTGTCAAGCTCTGTAATATACTCACCCTCCCCCAAAATGTGCGTTTTAGGAGGACCACCTGGGCCGAGGAGAAAAAGTTGAACATTGAAACATTTGGAGTTCCTGGTCGCTTTCTGAGAGGCAGAGGATTCAGGGGGCGTGGTCGCAGAGGGCTGAACGCCACTGAGCAACGAGCGCTTCCCAAAGTTGGTAGTGGCAGAGTGTGAAGGATTTCCTTTTTT
>VUQR01006999.1:41736-56433 GCA_015108515.1 Hemichromis elongatus | reverse complement strand
ATAAATGCTTTACAACACACTGCACAACTGTATAACTATTATATTTCATAAGCTTGTTTCATCACATTTTCTGAGGTCAGTAGTTTAGCAACAGCCCAAACGCTGGTAGGGATTCAGTCTCCTGGATACTGGTAGAAAACCTGCGTGTCAAAATAAAAGACGATCTCTCTCCTCCCTCCCAGCACGAATGTTGCTCCCTGCTGCCCTCTGCCTCTTTGTCTGAGCGAAAAATGATGACAAATAATCTCCAAATCCATCACGAACCACATCTGCAGTGAAGAAAGAAACATCTTGGAAGCCCTTTAGGTAAAAGAAGGATTAAAGATATAACCTGATCTGAGCTGGCACGTGAAAAAGTCTGTGCCCCATCACTGGAAAGATCTGACAGAGATCACTTCAGCGCAGACCACTGCCTGTCGATAACCTACAAAGTGCTGCGTTATCAGGGGAGCCGGTGCATTTCACACGCCTTCAAACAAAAGCTGCTTCAGGGAAAATGAAAATGGGGGTTTAATGCCTTGTAAGACTATTGGGTTTAACAGAGACTGAGAGAGAGTGGCGTGCGGAGTCTGTGCGTGTGTGTGTGTTGAAGTCTTATCAAACCCTACTAAAAGCTACTTACAGGGAACCCACAGGACTGACCACAGAGGATCAAAATAGATGCGCACTTCCCAATTTGCAGAATGTGTTAATGGGGGCCACACACCCTCATACGGGCACTTCTTGTTAGGAATATAATGCTGCTGCAATTTTCTGCAAAAAGAGAAAACAGGTTGGGTTCAGTCTGCTTTATGAGGCTAACGCCCTGCCAAACAATCCAGCAAGATCGTATTTTTGTTTTTCTGCTCATGTTTCTAACATCTTTCCTCCAACTCTCTGCTGCAAAAACTTCATTATTCAGTTAAAAGAGCGTGTAGTTACAGTATGTACTGCAAGCATGCATAGTGATCAGTTTATAAAACCCTCCATCTTCTCAGACACTTCACAGCAGATTTTTTTTCTTTAAAGACAACCAAAACCTGTTTGCCCGTCATCAACAGCTAAAATCTGATCAAAAGCTGCCGCCCACACTGACCCCAGGACAGGAAGAAACAGAGCGTACAGCGCGGTGAACTACACGACCTTCCGGTACTTTCAGAAACCCGACGAGTGGTGAGCAATCGATACACAAAAAGGGAAGATTTTGAGTGACGAACCCGACTGATCACAGCGACCGGAGTGGAGTGATGTCCTGGGGGGGGTGACATCACTGTTGGCAGGGGTGATTTTACTCTCCGACGCCTGACAGTTTGGCCGTGAAATAAAAGGAGGAAATGATTTGGACAAGGAGAAGTGGAAACTATCAACTGCAGAAAAAAAAAAAACATTACTTCAAGCAAACACTCTTGATTGCTTTGGCAGACACATTAAATTGGCTGGACAGACAGCTGTTGTACTTGGATGCTCCCAAATGAGTATGTCTATACTATATACGAGCTTCTGAAACACCACAGATAATCAACTTTAAAAAAGAAAAAAAGTCACCTTTCCCTAACAGCGACTGATAAAATTATTGATATCCAATTAAAACATCACATCAATCGCACTCCTGCTCACATAAACCCAAAGAAAAGGCTTCCTCTTTAATTCAATTACATCCGCCAGCTGCAATTTGGAGAAAAGGAGGAGGAGGGATGGAGATGGAGGAAGTGGTGACCCAGACTTTGGCTCTTGGTGTAGCTGACTGCGATCTCAAGGGGGGGGTGCAGAGTGGCTGAGCAGCTGTGTTAGCCAGGAAATGTACAGCACAGCACAGAGAGGTGCAGTGCAGCAGATACAGCCAGCCCAAGCTCGGCTGTTCCCCCACTGCTTGTACAGCCTCACGCCTCCTGAGTGTGAATACTATAGCTGTTGCACGATTAGCAATTAGCATTTTAAACACTTTGGTTTGCAGCCCTTACATTTGTACGCTTTACATCTCTAACATTAGCAACCTATCCCAAACACCTGATTTTAGAACGATTAAGCAGCATCAATGTCACGTGGTGTCAAACACATCCGCGGACAGTTTATTGATGAAGAGTAACTACGGTAAAGGTTTTTACCTTTGGTTCCAGTGACTCCAAAACATGCTCGCAGAACAACTGTGGCTATCAGCTGGACGTGTACCGTAACACCGAAGGGGAAGGAGGGCACCGAGCACAGAGATCATTGTAAGTTTTAAGCGTAAAAGTTCATATTGATCCATGTATTTAAACATTTACAGCAACCCTCTGTGTGCATTACTTTAAAAGAATACAGTATACAGAATACAGAATAAAATAAATCCAAATAAATAAAATAAAATGATAAAACTGACACATAAACATGTGCCTGATAACGATGCACACATACAGCAGCTGAACATCTGCGACACTTTTTAGGCCATGGACACATGCAGTGAGTTTTTGTTTATAAAGCAGCAGTAGTCTCGTGGCCGATCAATGTAGCATACTGCTGCTGTAACAGTACTTTTTAGTTAATAGTAGCATATAAAATTATGAAGTATATCAGTATATGAATGAAGTGCATTCCTGTTTGAACTCTGGTTAGACATGGTTGGACTTTTCAAAACAAAAAGGTGCCGATCAGGCGCTAAAAGTTCAGAAAACCTGAGGTTAATAGTTCAAATGTCTACACGTGGTTAGTAAATTTGGGTGTGGAAAGAGACTATTGAGACTCTTAGCAGCTACCATCCCGTCACGGAGTCTTTCAATAATAAACATATCCCAGTCGGCCCCGGTAGGGAAGCTCGCTGGCCTCTGGCAGACGGCTGGCTGTGTGGACGTGTGAGTTTTGGAGCAGGGCGTTGCTGGAAAAGAACATGTGTGCTCAGTTAGCCTTCAATGGGTAAATAAATCTCCAGGTTAAACCGATCATAAGCCCTTTTAGAGCAGAGGTTGTGCTAACGGTTAGAAAAATAAGCTTGTGTGAGGATTGGTACAGTTTTCCTCTCAGCTTTGGATTAAAATCGCTGTTTGGGACCTCGCTGTCCACAATCACAGCTGCCCACAATCTCTCTGCTCTGGCTGGACTGGAGTCATCTTAATCCCTGAAGATTACACATACGCTCACATATAGACACATATAACAGCATAATCCGCTGGATCTGTGAAAACACCACTTTAGCTTTTCACAGCCAGACGCCAGATATGGTGAGCTCCTCCTGAATGCTCATGAGAACTAAAGTATCTGCGGCCAGAAATCGCAGAATCAGTGCCACGGTGTTTACTGCCAAATGGCATTCTGGGTAATAACGTGAGCCACTGGGCTGCAGTCACTACTCAGCATAAAGCATCCGAGGAGGACTTTGGTCTCACTGCTTAAGTTATTAAAACTACATGTACAACAAGCTGCTGCCTCCCTTTATATTTATCATTTTATTTTCAACCATAAGAGGATGGAATAGGTTCAACTTAACCTCAAGTTAAGGTTGAGTTCTTCCCTTTCTTTTGAATATTTTGGGGTTTTTATAAATAACTTATTTCTAACTGTACTGTCTTGCAAAGATCAGATTTGTGTTTCTCCTGAAATCCTAAAATGTTTTTAGATGAGTTTCCCTTTGATTCTATAGCACCTTAGTCACTACACGGGCTTAAAGCCAGTTTACAATAGTAATAATTACATAGATATTTACTGTTTCCAAATACCACAAACAAATTAACTACACCATTAAGACCACTAACACTTGAAGTCAATACCACTCATCATCTCTTCTTCATTGCTCTGCTGGGAAAACAAAAACTGGAAGCACTGGATCGAGCCCAGTCCACGCTCAGGCCTCGCCCTGTAATCCACAAGCCCCAAACGATTCACTGCCAGCATCCTCGTGCCAAGCACAGCAGGACACCCCGTAAAGTCCGGAATCCGTGAAGCGACTGGTCCAAGCGGTGCTGGCAGCAGCAGAGGCATCTTCAAAATACCAGCCACACGGTTTTATTACTGTAGATTTCAAAAGTAGCTCACTTTAAAGATAAATGAAAGTCAGAGGTGTGCACACATCTAGTCCTGCAAATGAAGCTTATTATGAAGCTTCTTTCCATCATTTCCATTTTCATCCATGATGCCATGAAACCTTTGATACACAGATATGCAACAAGCTGTGGTTTGCCCATGTTACAGGGATCCCTACAAACCCGAGCTAGACAGAATTGCATTTGAATTTGATTCCAGCTGACAGATGGCGCCTGGGAACGTCAACCAGAGCACCCTTCAGCCCTCCAGGACCTAACGACTGGCGATGTCTGTCTCTCTGGAACTTTTACAGTTGTTTCTTGCCTGGCATGGTGGGAGCAGAGGCATTTCCATGCACTGCTGTTGATAGTCAGCTGCAGTGCTGCTAAGACACTCGCGCACCCCCCCCCTCCCGTGCTCCACCCAGAAGCTCTGAGCGGCCCGACGGAGAGGAAATACCAGCGTGTGCTGCTAAAACAATGTGGTTTTAATTTGAGACGAGTGCGGCCCTTTAAAAGTACCACTCAGTTTCTCACTCAAGAAGACGCTCTTCCTCCCGAGCTTCAGCAGAACAGTGCACAGAGGCCTATGAATCTTTTTTTCCCCCCTCTGCCTTCTCATATCCCTCCATCCCACTTTGGTTGTTCGGATTGCTGTCACACGACTGCTGCTAATAGACTCCCACACCGCTCAATGTGTTGGAGAGTGCTGGAACACAGAAACTCATCTAACCTTGATGAAGCGCCATTCACACTCCAGGCGTAAACCCAAATCAAACATGGCTGCAACCATAAATATTAGACAACCAGAGAGGAAGAAATGCCAGCAGAACAAAGTGGGCAGATGAGCTTGGACTCTGTTTGCGTTGGATTCGGTGACGGAGACGTCTCACCGACCTTCCCGAAACTTTACTTCTCTCTGTGCAATCAGATAATGAGCGAGTCTGGCAGCAGAGTGTGCCGTCATTTTACAGCTGAAGAGGCATTCATCTGGCCGGAAGACTTTCCTTAAAAAAAAGAAAGTCATCTTCCATAAGCAGAAATGACAATGACACTGAAAGCAGCACATTTTCCCTTCAATGAGTCAACCTTCAGTTTATCCCAGATTCCTACGGTTCAGAGCAGACTTGAAACTGCACGGCTGCACAAGTCTGCGCAATCCAAGGGTGTGACTGCCAAAGGAGCTTGATGCGACCACAGGAACTGGGTGTGAAAAGCTCCGATTCAGTCAAAATGGTATTTGAAAAATGGCCTGCAGGGTGAGCTGATGGGGAAGAAGAGGAGCAATAAAATAAAAAGATGGTGTAGAGGAAGGATCGCAAGGGTTTACCCGACAAAAAGGAAAAGAGTTTAAAATTTAACACTGAGCACAGGCATCAGAAACATGTCAAAACCTTTGACTCTTCTTCTTTTTCAAACTCCAGACATGAAGGGAAAAGGAGGATATTTTTGGTATGAGTGCAGAAACTGGATATTAGCACGAGTACTAAGAAAAAAGGGGACCATCCTTACTGAGAATTACAGTCATTTTTGCATGTAAGAGGGAACAACAGAACAATTTAATTTAAATAATGATTTATTTAAATGAAAATGTCAGAGAGAAAAAAAAAAAAGCAAGAATAAAGGAAGGAACATTTTTCCCGTAAATTCATCCATGGAAAAAGAACGATGCCAAAGTCACACTGAAGCAATCTGCACTTTCATACCCGACTAAAAACTCTGGACTATGTAGGATTTAATGACAGAGTCTGGATTTTTAAAAGTTACAGTCTGGAAAAGGGCTTTGAAACTCTACAAATTTATATCATGGGCTGAAAAAACTGAACGATTTTTTTAATTTAGAGAAAATTCTCCACCGTTTAACTTTTCTATTAACTATTTACTTTGATGTAGCATAAATGGTCACGTGGGAGGTTTTTATCAAGAACGATAAAGCTGTTAAACATGTTAAACACACTTAAAAGTCTAAATCTTTGTATTTCTTCACGTTTTCCAAAGCTGTCCTGTGGGGCCGGATTAAAGTCCTCGCCGGGCCAATCCTTATGTTTGTTTCACTGTGAAAACATTAGCCACTAAACTGAAATAAATTCAGGTAACATTTAGCACTGCAAATGTAAACAGCGGACTCCAGACTATCGGGCTAGATAGTGAATAAACAGACAGCATGTGATGGTAATAATTAGTGCGCTGTGCTTCAGCGTGTTCGGTCCATGTGCACTTCAGGCTGAAAAAGCTGGAAGCATCATCTGCAACAAATTAAGAGAAAACTTCAAACAATCCAACATAGTTTAAATAGTTTACCGTGTTGCTGCACTTTGTTTCCCTCTCGTTTTGATTATGTAACAACAGCAACTGCAGCTGGACGTCATCCTGCAGCCGTGAACGCCTCAGACTGGGCTCTGGCCACTGGGCTCCCAGAAATCTTAGCTAGGCCTTAGTTATACCAGCAGGGTAACACACACACACACACACAGCTGGCGCTCAACCACCTCTGGTGACCCCAATCGTTCCAACTGTACAGATTGAGTTTCCACGGCATCTGTGCCAGCCACATGTGTGTATCTAACACGGCTAATATGGCTAATCCCCATGACACACACACACACACTCAGGCAGACCATGGGTGGTTGTATCTGCAGTGGTGGGCAGATATCAACAACCCAAATCCCTGTTTGACCTGCTAACACAGCAGCTGGTGATTCATTTGTCAAAAAAACACAAATTATGACTATTTTATACCAGATAGTGTCTGCGGTGCAATAACAGAAAGATAATACAGCAATATATCACCATTACCACCCCTGATGTAATGGTGATATATTGATGGTAGTAAATATAGGAAACTACTGTTAACAGTTTCTCCTTTGTTGGAAATATCTGCTGTGGGAACAGCTGAGCATAAACTACATCAGACTAATACAGATACAACTTCAACAGAAATTACATGAATAGAAAAACTCAGTTCATAGAGATCCTTCACAGAGGGTCTGACCACCCCACACACAGTCACATGTTTGAAGTACTACTGTTGTAGTTCCCACATGGACTCATTTTAACAACCTTTTCAAGCTGTAAACATCATAGTGTACTTCTACATGGAAAAGCTGCAGAAGCAAAGTAACTGATTTAAACTTAGTCTCAGCAAATCCACCCGGACACGAACAGTCTGGCTTTGCTACTAGAGCCCATCAACAGTTCAATAGTTTTTAAGTCTTTCTTTCATCATAAAGAAACAAAGAAAAGCACAAGAAAAACATTGTTATGGGCCGGCTGGTTACGGTAAACATCAGCATCAGAATATCACAGTTGGTATATCCGAAATTGTTTCTCTGGCAGAACTAACGTTGCGTTCACACCGAACGCGGTAGAAGCGGCAAAAAATGCAAAATCGCCCCTAGCTCATCGCTTGTACATTCGCGTGTCCAACACGAACATACCGAATGTGGGAATGTGGGAGGAAGTGGTACCAGACGGTATGTAGCAGGATGGCAGCTGTCGAGCTAGCGTTTCAAGAGAGAGTCTCCCTTCTGTATTTACTGTGGAGAGCAGAGCAGCGGCGTAAACGACGTCCTCGCCGTATCTGGATCCATCAGGTCCTCCAGAAGAGGTGGATAGAATAATCAACGGGCTTATTTCAGTGATGGATGTTTGAAACATTTTTAACACAAATCCACATGAAAATTTTAAGGTTACACCTCTTCTATAGACTCGGTCTGTGGCTTGTAACAGAAGATCAATGGAGATGTTAATAGCCAGTTTTCATTCAAAGCGGGTGGTCCAGCTGTTAGCGCTGTTGCCAGTGTGCCTCCTGCCAACTGGTCCAGTAAGTGCCCGCTCTGTGTTATGCAGTGTGTGCAGGCTAAACCCTCAGAGCCGCCTCCTAATCTGACACGCAGGCTCAAAATCTCTTAAAACAAATCTTGTGTCTTTACTGTCTCCGAACTGATGTTATCATAAGTGATGGTAAAATGACCCGCGCAGCACCTCTGGGTGACCGTCCTCAGTCTTGCCTTTAAAATGAACTCAGATGAACTCTGCAACTCAACACAATTTACCTCTTTCTAAACATTCTGCTTTCCCAGCAGCAGACCGTTAGGAAGAGACATCCTGTCTACTCCTCGGTGCTCATTTACATTTAGATGAGCCCATTAAGATCCATAAAACACCACCCACCTCCTCACATGGTCTCCGCCACCTTCTCATTCACCTCGGTTAAAAGGGGGAGAAAAAAAAAAAAAGGTGAATATAATAAAAATTCAGCCAAATGATTTGGTGTGGGGAAGGACGGTGTTTTAGGAGAGCTGACAGAGGGGGGGGAGAGCACTGGGAAGAAATCCCTCCTCGTCCCTCTGTTGCTCCCGTAACGTCTCCTCCAGCTGCTCTTCAAAAAGTGACAGGTGGAATTCAACCTCCGCACACGTCCAGCTTCAGGTGTCTGTTTATGTGATTATGGTTGAAGAAAACTAACAAGACGCTAATAAAGAGAGACGTCAGAATAGACAAACCCAAATCAAAGCCATTCTGTTTGTAAGGAGGCGTTTTTCTGCTTTGGCAGACCTCAGTAAACACTGACTAGAGCTCATTCGATTAAAGGGAGAGTCTTAATGTTGCTTAATTTATCTGCATTTCCTAAAACTTTCTCAAAGACATTGATCATCACTTCTTGTTAGCCTGTAAGAGATTGATCACTGATGACCTCAAACCAGTTTTTAATTATTCAATTACAGTTTCTAGCAAAAGAAAGAAGCCATTCCTACATGTCAGCTTACCCATCCCAAACTTTGGGTACTTTGTGTTCCTCTTATAAGTAACTAAAGCCAAGACAAATCCTTTTTGAATGTTGGCAGAAATCATAACATTCGTTTCCTCGCAGGCAGGAAATAAGTGTTGGACCGGAGCACAGCCCAGACGGGCAGGAAAGGCCCAAGAGCCCGAGGCAGAAATGAAGGTGTGGAAGGAAAGTAACAGGTTGGGCGATGTACTGTTAATCCTTATATGAAGTCCAGAGTGGACGAGTGTATCAGGATGACTCATCGGAGGAAGGTTTGCTTGGACAGTTATACGGAGCAAAGTTTAATCCAGTGCTGATCTCACATCAAACATAGTCAGCCTCGTGTAGTGCTGGTGTTAGAAAAAGCAAAGGAGCTCCATATGTGACCCGAGGATTTATACGCAGTTTGGTTCTCACATTGATCTCACCATCGTTGATCAGTGATGATCAACAATGGTGTGGTTTCACTGGGATGTTTCACTTTCATCAGGATGGACGTAGTTCCACTTTTCTCAAATCTGACCTTTGAAGACAGAAACTTAATAAAGTACAATTTATAGGAATTTCATGAGAAAAGAAATGAGGCATTCTGAGGAAGTTCCCAGAGCCACTAACCCAACAACAAAAAAAATCCCTTTTTATAGGCTGCTGTGTTTTTTCTTCTTTCGATCTTTGCACTCATTGTCACATTGTTAGGCACGCCTCTTCCACTGCTTGTTAACACCTATATCTTATTAGCCAATTAGATGGTAGCAACCTAAAGCATGTAGATATGTGGGTGTGGTCAAGACGACGTACTGTTGGTGTGAGATTGGTTGGGGTGAGTAACTGTACTGCTGATGTAGTGCACAACCATCTCTGTGGTTTACAGCGAGGAACAACTCCGACTAGGGCAGCGGTGTCACACAGTCCCCGAGGGCCAGCATCCGGCTCGTTTTTGAGATATCCCTGCCCTACCTGCTGCTGATTACCTGGATCAGGTGTGCTTTGCCAATAAGAAGCTACAAGGGCAGGTTAGTTGGAAAACAAGCAGGACAGCGGCCCCTTGAGGCCTGGAGTTCGACACCTGTGCACTAGGGCTTAAAAACCTGACTCAACACCACTTGGTCTTAGATCTGAAGAAGCTTGGACGGTAAGTGAAAGTAGGAATCCTGGCCAACCACTACACATTAATAGTGCTGCAACAAGATACAGGCATTTCCCATCTGTTGCAGGTCGAGGCAGAGCTGGTTTAAACGCTTTTTTAATAGTTTATTAGTGGAAATTAGTTCCCAAAGAAGACTGGTCCATTCAAAAGCAAACAATTCTGTTAAACCACCAAATAATGCTCTTTGGGCCTGTAATACTCACTCAAATAAAACAATTCATAAGACGCTTAGAGTGAAAACAACTTTAGTGCAACACAGCCGAGTCATAAATCACTGCTGAATTCAGCTGAAGACTAATGGGAACAGTAAAATTAGGTTTCCTAATTTGGCACAATTTGCAACACATGCTCCCGAAGAAAGTACAAGTACAAGCCTGGAGTACTACAACAACGCAAAGTGCTTCAAAATTTTACTCTTCACACTGACATGCACCTACTCAAGCTTAGTTTCCACTATTATAATAACACTGACAGTGGAAATCGAGTTTATTGTCAAGGCTGAAGCTCAGAATGGGCTGCCACGCGATGTCATGCTGAATGTGATAGTAACCAATCATCAGGTCTACCTGATCAGAATAATCAATCACACCCACTAAAGCAATAAAGCCTCTTCTGTGAACACGACACAATAAGCCAGCTTTACTGAGTTATTCACCGCATTCACCGCAACCTTCATCATCAACCAAAGCTTGTGCCTTTTTCTGCTGTCCTCTTACTGCCATATTTGTAGAGCAGGCAGATGAGGGGAGGGAGGAGGAGGAGGAGGAGGAGAGGGGAGGAAGAGTGGCTCAGATTTCATTACATTCTCTACATGAGTAAAATGCCTGGGAGGCTCCTGCCTGCTTCTCTCTCTGCTCCCTGCTGAATGTGTGTTTGCACATGCACGCACTCCTCCGTCGTTTTCACCCTCTCTCTCTCACTTTCTCTTACAGAAAAAAAAAAAACTACCTGTCAGGATTTAGGGTTTCTAAAATGGATTTATCCCACAGGGTCGCTCGGGGCCGCTCCCCTGAGCCACAGCTTCACAGAGAGATGACGAGACGCAAAAAGAAAAGAAGAAGAAAGGCTCTCCAACATGTGTGTCAGATATCTACAGTCGTTTACACCCAGCCCCGTTTTCGGCATAAACTGTTGCTTTATTCAGCATCTTTGGCTCCGCGGCTCATGCAACATTCATGGCAATGAACGCTAATGAATTGAATTCACTTGAGAGGGGAGGCGAGTGAATGATGCAGCAAAAGATAACGAAACAGACACGCAGAGGGAAACACGCGAGGACTCGCGCACCGTAACGCAACCTGCCTCACAGCAGCCGGTCCATTTCATGCCCGGGCAAAAAATCGGACCAATCGATCGAGGTGAGGAGAGGAGGAAAAAGAAGACGAAGATGGAGCGCGGCAGTCGTGATTTGTGACGTGTTCACCGCAGCGACACGTTCCAGACTCGTCAACCAAACCCAGACGCATACTGATGAGCCGCATCTGAGAGGAGCCGGCGCTCTGCTGCAAATACACCGAGCTGCACAACGAGAGGCGGCCGTCACCATCACGGCAGCAACATCAACAGGTGGTGTTTGTGGCTCTCACAAAGGGAGGGTGCACTGACACTACACCCTGACACAGTTTCCTGCTCAAGCACTGATGCTACACTGCAGTGTGCTTGCTTCTTGCTATTCAGGAGGTGTTCACACCTGCGCTGAAGGACAGACTGACTCACAAGTTTGTGACACTGGAAGCACGAGCTTCCACGCGCAAACCGCATCTCACGGCAGTTCGTCTTGGCACAAAAAGATCAATTTAACATCGTATCGAGCGCTGATTTGGGTCTGTGTTATCAAAGGGGACCCAGCATGCTGATTTCAAGGAAAACATTCTTTATTTTTCTCATACGTCACCTCACTTTATTCTGCCTCAAGCTCATTTCATCTCCTGTGCTCACTCAGTGTTCCCGCTGTGGCCGTATTAGAGATATCTCTATGGGATCATAAAAAAAAACATATGATTGTTTAAAAAAATCAGAAGCTGCTGTAACAGCATAAAACTGGACAGGAAGTAAGGAAAAACATGAAAGGGCCACTTTAAACACCATAAACCACTATTTTTAAATTACAGCATGCCAATTTCATGGACATTTTTCATTTTTTCCTAATCTAGAAGGATCACTTTTAATTATCAGCACACAGCAGAGGCCTGTTGGAGGAGGAACACTGAACCGCTGGACGAATGAAGTTTATGGTTAGTTACAGGATGGGATTTGAGATTTTTGATGTTTTTATTCTGCACACTTGTAGGAAATCCACTCACTTTTCACGTGAACTGCATACTAAACCACACACACATGCACGCGCGCGCACACACACACTGCCTGACACGCAGAGTGAGATTTACAGATTATAAATGGATGATTTAAAGATAAACTGAGTCTCCTGATTTATCAGGAAATATGAAGACCACAGCACTGTATGGAAATGCCAAACCTGATCGAACTGAAGATAACGTCGCCATAATAAAACAGAGATGCATTATTTTTTTTTTATGTTCTCAGACTTCTTGAGGACTATGGATTTGGTGCAAATATGAGTACACAACATTATCAGATTGTCCGAAATACGAATACAAAAGTCCAGTAACAGATGTTTGTTTGCAATGATCATTGTTATTATTATTATTATTTGGGATTGAAGGTGGATGTTGTTGGACTCGACACGTCAAACCAAAAGTATTTGCATGAAGAGACAGCACTAGATGTGTTCAGCGTGTCCTCTTTCTGCGTCAGTGAAAGTAAAAACTAAAACCTAACCTTAAAAACCTAAAGTGAAGGCCGCACAGAGCAGGACAAGTTTCTCCAACAGCTGTTTCACCGTATGTCCTTATCAAAGTCAGTTCAAAGCCAGACCAAGGATACGAAAGCTCATTATTTGGGGGTCTTAATGGTGATGCTTGCTCATCCGAAACCCTCAGGACAATCTCTGTGATTGTGAATGTTGGGCAAATACTGTTAATTGAATAACGTCCAAACGGTTAGATGAGATGGGTAAACAGTGGGACTCTTTTGCAACAGGATACTGGTGTTTATCCTTTTAGCATCAGCGGTTGTGATGGGACATGCCCCAGGTTTACCTGGAAAAACCAACCGACATGTCAGGCTGAATGCTGCTGTTCCAGCTCGGTGGAGAGCTGAAGGAAGCACAGTGTGCTCAGCTTGTACTCTGCTGTCACAACTGTGTAACACTGTAAAGTACAAATACTAAGACCTGGACATGAATGTTTTTTTTCCCCCCAAAACCTCCACTAATTTAACCACTAACAAATATTAAACCACTATCAGCATTACCACTGGAACTGTGTCAAAAATGTACAGTCTGCACAGCTCTGAGCCACATTGACCTTAGACAGCGAACAAATACCCACAGCTCAGATATGAGGACCATCAAAATGATATAACAGACAGATAAATCCATTTGTAAAAACTATACTGATAATTGGGTACTATAAAAACTATTAAACTCATCAGTCTGTGTACAGCAGCTCCATGATTACCCCGAAACAATATTCCGGGTAATTAGATAGCTGACTGAGATAAAAATGAGAAACTGCTCTGATAATCACTTGGCATTTGTTCATGTGTAAAAGGAGAGGAGTTCTGCAGCACTCCCTGGAAACAAAGCCTTTCAGTGCTTAGAATACAGCCAATACCACCAACAATCAGCTGGTAATCAGCCTCAGTCACACAGCCATAAAGACCGGTCATCACTCACCTTGCCACCACAAATGTCGCTAAAAGACTGCTAGCGACATTCGTCTGGAAGACGTTGACTCATCTGCAAACAGTCGCCAGCTCCTTGAACAGTGGTAGCTAAACCAAAGAGTGTGATTTAAACTGGGAATGGAAACCATTCACATTCAAAGAGCCACAGCTTTTACTCCGAAGGCAGGCTTCTCAAAACTGCACTAATACTTAAAGGTGTGTGTGTTTGCAGACAATTCGGCAACTTCCGTGCAAACTGCGTGAAAAAAGCAATCACATGCAGGTTGCATCCTCTTTGGAACCGTTTTCTACCAGTGACAGCTAAAGCAACCCTCAGCAACCAGTTTGTGAGCGATTTCTGGATGTTGCCAAGTGGTCGCTGACCAGACTCTAGACCTGTGGGACGGACACCTAAAAAAGTAAGCAACAACGTCGATCTGCAGGTATTGTTTTGTGTGTTTACCACGAGACATTACATAAGGTGGTGACGTGGCCCTCAAAAAACCATGGATTAAAATTTGTGAGAATTCTGTAGGATCTGAAGACGGAGGCTGTGCTAAACAGTCCACAAAAGTCCGATATCTCTACTCATTATCTTAGTAAATACATGCTCACGTGTACTTATTTACTAAGTGTTGGCTAAGTTTAGGCACACAAAGGTTTCCCACAGGTACAGGTCAGCGAGATCTGGGTTAACGTTCGGGCCGTCTATAAAACCATTTTTCTCCATCTTTAAAACTTTCATTGCACGTCGGTCTCATGTTTTATGCAGCGCCTCATTTCTCTTGTTTCTCCAGCTTATCACATTAGCAATTACTTTATTTCCCAGTTACTCAGCTCTTCCATTAGTCTGCTTTGGCCTTGTGTGTAACCTTGATGCTCCAACTGCCATGACTACAAACAACCACAACAACAAATAAAAACAGCTGTATTCTAGTATTTTCGGCGATTGCCGTATGTGAGCGATGTTTTTAAAAGCCTCAGCAGTGTCTGTGCTTTCAGCTTCAGATGAATGAGAAGCCAGGTGTGTGTTTGTGTGTCCGCGTGTGTTACATGTGTGT